>DWJN01001441.1:0-18011 GCA_018248895.1 Carystus phorcus
CCATGTAACTGGGTCGAAATATCGGTAAAACAATAAAAAGAATACAGAGATCGTGAGTACCCGCTATAATTAAAACAGTTGTGATATACTGAAACTTTGAGCATTTTATACAATATAATAAAAAATATATAAATATAAAAGCGCTCATAGCTCGGCGGCTCGCGTCGATCCTAAGTGATAGGCTGAGTTAAGCAACTATAGGCACGGTCGGTAATAGGTTCGTAGACCGTTAGTGGTTAAACTTTCTTGAACGTTTCCGGGCTTTGGAGAGCATGTTAAGACTTCTATACTAACTCTTATCGTAGATAGCAGTCGTCAGGCCATATCGGAGGCCTTCTCAATTAATTAATTTAAATCAGTAATTTCGGTAATTTTCTCATTCATCTATCTGTTTCTCTTATAAAATTTCAGTTTGATCATTCATTGGGTACAGAATAAAAAGTAAGCATGATGTTAAGATGACCGTATTTCAAACAATTATATTACACTGTCTCTGCTAAAAAGATATTTTATGAGATAAATTAAAGATTGTTCATGACAGTTGTCTTCGAAATAGTCGATAAAAGAGATAAGGCGAACGAAGTTGACGACAGAAGGTTGTATCGCCCGTCTGTCCATTGTTCTCCGATCGTTACGTCTTATTTACGCCACGTACAACAACTTTATTTTTCCATACTCCTTATAACAGATAAAAGTTTTCTAATAAAGGCCCTACCCAATGGGCAAGTTCTTGTAGTTTTCGCTTATTGCCTACAGGTGACAATTGATTGCGATAGCTCTTTTTAACTGACTTCGAAAAACAAAAAGTTTTTCTTTTATTGTAGTTCAATGACGTTTCTGTAGTGAATTTAAGTTCGAAAGATATACTCGTAGATATGTATTAGGTCTTAGCACACAGGTAGTCTAAGTGATTTTAGACTTACTTCAGAAAGCTGATACGAGTATAGGTTTTTAAATTATTATTTATTAAATAAAGACATTGAATTAGAAGATAGTGAATGCGACTTTGTCCATGGAAATATTGGACTTGCTATATATGTAGAGGGAAGAAATCTGCACTGGTTTTAAATGCATCGTATTGAATTAATTTTTATAGTCATACAAGTTTTTATTCCGCATTTCAACTTGGGATGGATTTGATGTTATCCTACACTATAGTTAATGTTTCATTTGTTTTCTTTCACTTAGCCACAGTCAGCGTTTTATTCAGCAGATATTTATGTTTATCACAATGTGTCTTTAAGCATAATCAAGTGAAGCTTTTAATATCAAATTGCTACTACTATAATATCAGCTTTATGAGTAGAAACCATCCTATCCTCATTACTAACACCCAGCACATTACTGAAAGTGGTCATATATTGCGTTTGCACATTACAAGTGCTATAGATGTGTATCCAGCAAATTAATTTTTAACACCGCGGAACATTTAATTGGGGGATTGCGTGCGAGTGACCAACCACGCACAATACACAGATACTTCCGTGTTAACTGAGCGTATTGTTAAAAAGACATAGCTATACATATAATTCACCGGAACTAAATATTTTATCAGAGATCCTTAATGCTTCATACATTGGAAGGTATGTTCTAATCTAATTATATAACTCAAAGGTGACTGACTGACGTAGTGATCTATCAACGCACAGCTCAAACCACTAGACGGATCGGGCTGAAATTTGGCATGCAGGTAGATGTTATGACGTAGGCATCCGCTAAGAAAGGATTTTGACCAATTCTGCCCCGAAGGGGATAAAATAGAGGATAAAATTTTCTTAAGCTTTCTTGGCAAAAGGTAGTTGATGATATTTTCAAATATGATACCTACACCATAAGCAAATGTAATTTTTTTGCCGTATTAGATGATTATGTAGCGGCGAAGCGTAACTCAGTTTCTTACAATTAGATATTTGATACGTACTTTGCTTATATCGTAATGTTTTCTCGTAATGTTGGTAGGTCAAGAACGTTTTTCATGGTAGTTGAGTTTATTAAAGACAGTGATTTATTACTATAAGGAATCGCTTTAGTATATTACTTCTAATGAATATAAGGAAAAGTTTTACAATGCAATTTAAATTATAATGAAGTCTTCCTATTAAAACCTTTTGCGCAGGTAAGATAACAACTTCCGTATAATCCTTGGGTGATTAAGCATACGGCTGCGAGATTTATTACATGTATCACGTACATTTTTATTTTTGGTTTAAATATTCATAAAATTACTTATCAAATGAGCTATTAGCAAAAATAACTATTTTCTAAAGTTCTTGTCGGGGCATATTGAAATATGCTAGTATGAAATATTCAATAAATATTATTGTAAAATAATACAGAAAAATCTTTGACATAATATATTACTTCTTTTTGTACTTTCTATTTATACTGGCTTACTATGCGTCGTATGTCTTAAGAGACAAAATAGGATATCTCTGTTTTATTTCTAAGATCGAATATTATTCAATAAACTCATGAGGTCGTTGTCCAGCAGTGGTCGTCCACAGGCTGATGGATGGATGGATGGAAACTCATATGTCACATATATTTTCGTCCTATTTTGAAATCGAACTCGAGACCCTTCGTTTTGCATGCAAGCTCACAACATCACGACAATCGGTCTTCGGTGCCGTTAGTTTATATAAGTTTAGGTATTACACGCTTAGTTTTAGTATTTTACAAACCTATTATTAATTTTTAACAACGAAGAAATTATGTAAAAAGAATTTGCAAGTTAACAAAAAATCTTAGAAACACGAAAAAGTCTTACTAAGAAAATAACAATGTTTAGTTGAGACTCAAGTAAAGTTAGTATTTTATACGAAATATTCGCAGACAGCTCAGTAAAAGTAGTGCCAGGAATCGGGATACTTGCCGGGTTGTGTTGGTTTAGGAACACACTTTATTAAAATTTCACTTCATATATATTTAAATATGATATGCGGTGTATGCCCAAAATGAAAGTTATATCCTGCGCGCACCTACAATGTACACTCGCAATATACAGTACACTCTTTTTGCTTTCGTAATACGGAATAGTACAAAAGGATATTTTAGTCCCGTCTCTTCACCATTTATAAATCACGGTTATATTAAGCTTCCATGTTTAGAAACGGCACCTGAAAATTGACGATCATTAAATATTAAATACCCACGTCGATCGTGGAATTTTTTCTGAGAGTATACTCTGCGTAAAGTCGAAGTCAAGGTACATACTGAATTTATAATGCGCCCTAATGTGTGTATAAGGCCAACATACTATATTCGCTATTGTAATAATTAAAGCCGTGGCCCAAATGTTCTCGCAAATTTCTATTCCTAAGTCCACTGTGAAAATGTTGGGTAAATATCGTAGCGCCCAAACACATAATATTGAAGTTTATGATAAGCCGCCAAGTTTACATGCCGACGTATATTTTAGAGTTTAACTTTACCTGTAAGCTAAGTTTAAAAGTAAGGTAGATATTTCGTTTACTTCATAATGTAGATTGTATCAAATTACATCGTCGAGGTCGAAAGACATTAAAATCGTTCCTTTGCTTAAGATTATGCTGTAATGTATTACGATTTTTTGATATCATGTCCCATTATTGATTGTGGGTATATGTATTTTAATGAACATCCTTATCATTATGAACAGAAAGCCGTGACTTATTCATCAACTCCAAGTGTTTCTAATATAGACGCTATTGAAGTATTAGATAGGTTCATACCTTCCATGATACTTTTATACTACTTGTTAATATTATGTTTTGACGATATAAAAATATATATTTTGAGAAAATTGGATGCAAATAACATACATGACAAATGTATTTCACGTGGACAATAAAATATTTTGAATTTTCTACAATAGGGAATGCTGAAAACTAATACATCTTGATGCCAACACCAAATGGAACTGAACATAATAATATCGTATATTTTGAGACTATTGATAAAGTTTTAGTTAGTTGTTGTGTATAAACACTATCGATCTATACCAAAGCGAACCCATGTCGCTAATATAAAGTATTTCTAATTTATAAAAAATTTAAATGGAAATGATATAAAGGTACAAATATAAATTGCACCCTCCCCTCTCAATGATCAGCTGACTTGGTATAAATTTTGCTCTCGGAGTGATATTGTCGTGAAGTTGTGAATAATTAGGGCGGTGGAATGAAATGAATACCTTTGGCTGTTAAGCAACAATTTTTTTGTCGGGAACTCGGAGGATTCACTGAGCGATTTTGTACCGGATTCACCGATAATTGCTTCCCGTGATTATTTAATTCTTGCTGCTTCTCAAACTTCCGTAACTGACAGAGAGTTAAGTTGAATTAAATATTTTTTTTATTGTTTGCGAGATGGCTTTGAAGTCTAAAAGTATAATGAAGTAAATAGATGAGACTATTTCATTTACTGATTTTACTAAGAATATTTTCTTAATTTGCCACTCTAAAGGGTCCTTGTGGTGCATTTGTCTAAAATTTTAGTTTATTATTATCACAATATCACATAGTGAAACATATACATATAATATAATTACGTGAAAAATTTATGACTTGGGAATAATTTAGTTATTGAAAAAAAAAAATTATGCAATTTATGAGCAGCTTTTAACGAATACAAATTACTTTTATTTATATAAATGTAAACAACTGCTAATTGTGACAAATATCGAACACATTTTCAATTAAAAATGTTACAAATTGAAAGTTTACCTATAAAACTTTCGTTTTTTTTTACCCTCGTATCACCACCATATTTTCCATTGCTGCTTGTTTGTATAATGCTGTACAAATTATCTGCTACGATCGCTTAACTTCTGTAAAGGAATATCGGATCAAACGTCGGCGTAAACTAATTCCGTAGAGCAAACTCGAATCTCGCTTAAAAGGAAAAAACTCCGCAATATCCACACCGGAGCGAACTAAATTGGTTACCTATTACACTGTCGATTTAACCCGCCGGCGCTCATATTGCTTTAAGTCTAAACGTTACACTTAGTGCATTTTATGAGGTGAGTTGAGGCGGGTTTTTAATTCCGTGACATAACTTTATTATATCATAAACCTACCTTCAACGTATGGAGCTTAGAACGGCTTCCCAAAAAGAATTTCTGAATACGGTCTATACTTTTATATGACGTCATTTAAAAGTGAATACGTCATGATATGCGTAATTGGTTCCCAATTGTGTTACGAATGTATTGTGTTATATTCATAATACCAATTTGTAACATTTGATTTACAATATGAAGGCTTTGTTGGGTCGTAATAATATATAGAGTATATACATATTTTGTAATATATATATTAAAGTTGATTTAGTGGTTTCGATGCGTCATGAACGTCTTGAGTGATTTAAGTGATGAAAGCTAACACTGCAATTAATTTTCAGGGCCCGCTATTATCCTGAACTACGTACGAAGACAGTAAAATAAACTTTACAAAAAGTGGTGTGCTTTAACTAAGTGCCTATAGAATCATCTCGGTGTTAAGTACGGATTTGGACGGCTGCTTGTGGCTGGCCCTCCCATTACGTGAAATGGTCAAGGTAATACAAAATATGTATGAATTATTCACATATGCTAACCCCTACGTGTTTGGGCTTCTCTTTGTAAATACATTTCTAAATCACTCATTCATTCGCGGGACGAATCGGCCATCGTATGTGTTGTTCTGAATATGTTTGGATTTTCACTTGAAATTTAAATTTAGCACTTAACATCATTTGTTTCGAATTGGCTTTTAAGTGTTGTGTAGAAGTGTTAGTAGTTGTTCCTTGTCTATTGCACACTTGTTTCTGAACACGAAATGCTTACGACTAATTTGTTTTATAAGTAAATACGTAGATGGTTATTGATGAGATCCCTTCGCCACATTATTCGTAGTCGCAATAAATGTTTACTTAATCGTAAGATATTTGAAACCGACGACGGTAAGTAGGCAGAAGATGAAATCTTATGTTCTATGTAAATGTAATAAATAAAAGTCAATATAAGCTTAAAAGAACAGAAACCGTAAAAATGATGCCTTTGTGAATGTAATATGACTAATAAATATTTTTATATATATAGTTATTGCGATGACTGCCAATAATAATTTACGATAATTTAACACATGTTGATAATTTAACCTTAATAACATTGGACTATAATATTTCAATTTTGAAGCCTGCAATCATAAAGACAACTTATTATTCGTATTTACTTGCACAAGTATAGTGTCATAAGTTATTTTTTAGAATTTATACTATCCAGAAAGGTTTGCGGAGGTTATTGATTTGAAAAATAATTCGAATAAAATATAAACCGATTTTACTTGCACTACATCTATTGCTACTTCAGTCATGAAAGATCCAAGTCATGTTCGTCCTAAAAACAAAAGTCATTTGTTCTTTAATAATAAAATTCTTTCTCTGTAGCTGCAATCGCTTACCAAGTTGTAGGCCGTTTTACACTTATGTGATTTCCCTGTGGGCGTAATATACGAATTAGTATTTGTTTGCCGTCCTAAAAGTTATTTCACTTAGTTTCGTTATGTTGTTACAGTTAGTGTTAACTTTTTTATTAGAAATCATTTAATCATGCTGTTTTTTTTTTTGGTTCTGAAAGATAATAATCGTACTGATATACATACATATGTATATATAGATTCTAACCGACATTTCAATATCTGTAATAGTACGGCTGGTCCTTTAATATTCTACACCAAATGCCGAATTAAATTTTTATATTTTCTAAAAAATCATCAAACAAATATTATATATACGTGTGTCGTAAAGTTAAATGACAATGTTTTTTCATCTATACAATATAAACTTATATTAAGTACCTATTTACATTCTCGATCGGTGAATTTAGATAAATGTTTGATACATGATTTTTTATTGTTATTTAAGCGGCCCTGTACAAATTTTCAACCCTATTTTACACCATAACATGTTGGATGTTCTTAAAATGTTTTCTTACTAGCCTAAACCATATGATGAAACTATTCTCCACAGGTTTGTAGTTCTAGCTTCAGTCATTTTGACTCGGCGTTGATGAATCAGTCACGCGAAAAAGACCTTTCTTTTTATAACCATAGTAAACATTTTTGTCCGCAGTTATTTGCTTATAAATTTTCTACCATCAACAAAATTCTATTAATCATTATATAGTCACGACGATGATAATTAAAACTACCATTTCATTGAACTTGTGTAGTATGCGGTTGTGCTATTCACTTTAATTATAACCATATTTGCAATAGCTCATTACAGAATGAAATTGGTCAAAATGTGGTTGTCGGAGTGAATCCTACTTTAATCCGTGTTTTATTTGCGTAACTCGCCTAGTGAAATTGTAAAATTCTATCTGTAATTAAGGATTAAATCCAATTCATTAACCAGTTTTATTCAGACACCGTCGCGGTGTATGAACATCATTTAATATTTTTGAACATTTGAATTTTGGCGTGTGTCTTCAATTTATACCTATTTTAAGTATATGTAATATTAATATAAAACGTAATGTATGCGAAAACTAGATATTTTTTTTTTATTTTAAATATAATCACCTCAATTTCTGGATTTATACACTTACCACCACGTTTTATATCGTCCGAATAACAGTATTCCTATAAAAGAAGTACTAAAGAAAATGTTAAAGGGAATTACTGTTCATTACATATTGAAATATTTAATATACTTTCTTAGATTCAGTTTAGTTAAATCTTAGATTTAGTTTAGTTTAATATACTCGTTATAAGAAACTAGGTTTTTGCTGCAGAAATACCTAACCATAAGAGCAAGTTAAATTATATATGTATTTAGAAGGAAAATGGGGATATGCGGAATGTAGATAATTGTTATATTAGCCTACTATTTCAAAGATATCGTGCCCCTCACCACCCCTTCGCCGTCGACTTCTTCCACCTCGTATCACTTTCCGCGAACGCGTTCTTTATCCAATTATCCGGAGATAAATCTCACCTGTGACTACAGAGGAAATAACGTAGGAAAACGTTCTGTTAGGGGAAAAATTATACGTACGTATTTTCGCAAGTCCTGATTTTTGTTTGACTTGCTGCGATAATGGCGCTTGCTATTGAATTATTGTGTGCCTTTGTCAAGATACTGAATTTGATGGCGCGTTTATTTCTTAGTTTGGTTGGATTTGATTTGATTTGGTATAGCGATACTACGGTTCATAACATTCAGATACGAATGCTCACATTTAAACAATTTTTATATATTAATGTTTGATAGGAGCATAGTGACTCAAGCTTCACGGATTCCTGAAGTTAATTATTATTTATTATGACCGGATGAAATTAAACTTTGACAGCTGTCAATCTTATAAGCTTATAACGGAACCAGGGGAATTACTCTGAGAAAGTTAATAATTTTTAATGTAATTAGCCAACAAGCCAACAGACAATTTACCTGGCGGTCTTGATCGCTTTGTTATAACTAATACATCAGAACTGCGATTTATTATTCGCTGACGGTACAAAATATGAAACAAATGTAGTATATTTTATACTATTCTGATACTTTGGCATTTGATTATATTTGACTAGCGATCCACCCTAGCTTCGCTTCGGTAAGTAATTTTTCTTTGTATTTCTTATTATTTCATTCACGTTTAGAATCATATCACCACGAAATATAGTAAGCATAAATCTAATATGTGAAGTTGCTTTTTGTTTTGTACGTCTACTTAGAACGTAACAAACTTCAAAGTAAAAATAATTCGTAAGTTCATAGTTGGAAAAAATGAGTTTCATTATTTTACATACTGATTTGTTTTGATGTGGTTATTTCATGATCACTCTGAATATAATTCAAAACTGTAGAACTATTAATTTCAGAGAGATGAACGACATAGGGGTGAGTAATGTTGAATACGTCACATGATGCGCACAAGATACCCACAAAAAAAAGTAAATTTAAGCGTGACTTTAGACCACTTCAAGTTAATTTCAACTGCTTTGCCTTCAACTCTTTAATAGCCCACTACTGAGCACGGGTATCTTCTCATCACTGAGAAGATCTAGAGCATACTCCACCACGGTGCTCCAGTGGGGACTGGTAGAGAGGTTAGTGGCCAATCCAAGTGTCTAATGTTTTAAAGCCGCTTGAAAGCCTTCCGACATGGCCTGACGATTGTGATTTACAATAACAAACGGGACTGACGGCTTAACGTGCCCTACGAAGCATGGAAACGCTGAAGAATTTTTTGCCAGTAGCGGTCACCCATCCATGTACCGACCGCGCTCTCTCGATCCCATGAGATTAAAGCGAACCGCCGAGCTATGACAGCTGTTCATGTTTATATTTAACATTTTATGCCCTGAAATTTTTTAGGTTAAAGACGTAAAAATTAAAGCAACAATTACCTTCAATCGCATCTCTAAGTTACTTTTACGCTCACCTTATTTGGAATACCATTATTATGTACTTAGAAGTTTCAAACAGTACTCGACCTTTGGAAAGGTTATACGAGTAGCTAAGATTCTTACAGTACTCATTTAAATTTTGCAGACAGCTGTCCGTCGTATTTTGTATTAAAATCGTCCTGTCGTACATTATAGATTAAGCAGATGTAATCCTACAACTTAAAAAAATCTATAAGATCGAATTCAGAATTTAAACCTTTCTTTAATCCACATGAACACATTTGTTTCCAATCTGTCCAACCGTATAAGTGCTCAGTAATACAAATACGCTCAATCAATAAAAATGTAAATCTTACCATTCATAATTCTATTTGCCTCATTTTGTAGTATAAGCGGGATTGCAATGCAATGCGTTGGTGATCTTACAAATGTTGTAACGCAAAGCCCAGTTACTTACGGAAGATGCCTGCCCATGTTTATAAAAATACACAATATTACCTTAGAATCAAGTTAAATATTCGCAGGAAAACTGGTAAATAGCGGAAATATGAAAATTCGTGAGAGGCTTGATGTTCGTGTTCGGCCACCCCAGCGGCCGGGCGCTCGCGGCGATAGAGGTGCGTCCATCAGCATAATTAGTCCCAATTCACGTGTCGCATTCGCATTTTGCCAGTTTACTGCGAGTGTTGAATGGAAGATTTTGAATATTGAATTGAATTTGATTTTGCTACTCCCTTTGCGAATTCTTTTTGTATAGTTTTAAAGATGGACGGAAATCCGACGAAGTATGTAAGTCAAACGCTATATAGTTATCTCGGTCTAGACTAAAAAGATGAAAGATGTTTTTTTAAAACCCTCAAATGTTTGCGGTTCTATAAATCTTCTGAAATACGCTATACTCGCATAAACGCGACAGAACCTTAAACTTAACAATAATTTCTTAGGAAATGTAAACAATTGTTCTTATTAATACTAAATAATTACTAGTGTATCTACAAAACGAATGGACTTCTATGTAAATTTTTGATGTATGTTTTCCTATATAGGAATACTAGAATAGGACAGGTTTGTCCATCAGAATAATTACCTTAAATTAGAGTAATATGTTCACACTATAAAGCTTTTGTTGTAGCACTAAAAGATATTATATTTTACTTCAAATTAAAGTGCATTCGTACGACGAGTTCTGGGTTTCCCGAAGGCGGTTCATCAGTATAATTAACGGGAATGCCTGTGAAGTAAAGGATATCGCTGTAGTGACGGGGTAGTAATTTAAAAGCGAGTTTAAATAAGTAATGTTTCCTTTTCAATTACAAATACATTTCTATTATAATATTAATAAAATATATATTAGTATTAAATATAGTTCTTCTGTTTCCTTTGGTAAATTTTTTTTTGTAAAAACATACATACATTGTAAAAACATACTGTCCTCGCTTCGCTTTGGTTTGCATTTTGCTATGTGTACTCGAACATAAAAATCAGCTTCAAAATTTTCAACAATAATCGTCCTATTTCATCCAATTAACCCAAAAACAATTATTTATACACACCAATCTTTCTTATGAATCACCCCGTCTATAGTGAATACAGTATGAAAATCCGTTCCGACAAACAGGCAGACGCGACGGGAGATTTTATATAGATATTTTATCTGTCTCTGGAGAGTGCTATTAAGTTAGAGTTCCAGAATCTCTATTTCTGGCAGAATTTCGGGTTACTCTATTTTATCAGGCTTCGTGAAGAGAATGTTTTTTTTTTTCGAAACATTTTGGTCATAACATAGTAGATACTATGATAAGATCTTTCTAGATCCCCATTTAAACTCTATGCCATCACGTCTTTATAGCGAGTTTTGGCGGGATCTCTTCCATTGTGTACGTATGTCTCACTTTCATATGTGCCGTTCATATAGTGTGTGTCGAGGTTTCAGTTCATAGTTCTCAAATCTTTGTTATTTTATGTATCCATAATGATTGGACTAGACATGTCAAATAGTATGCCCACTTAGACATCGGAAACCATTTCTGTACTTGTAGATATTGGGAACGTTCAGCTATCAGATAGTCTCGGTAATGTCTTTATTACCATGATATTTTACTAAGAAATCGTTAATATATTACATACTTCTCTAGTGTTAGATTTCTCTAAATAAATTGGAATATATTTTTTTCCCTTTGTGAATGTTGTAATCCGACTCAAAAATGAATTTGTCTCTTAGCAATTGCGGCCATCATCAGTCGAATGAAACACCACAATAGTGGCACAGAAAACGTGCTCCTATCCCATTTCAACTGACGCGAATCGATTAAATTTCATATGCCTCCACGATTCGGCAAATTAGATCAGCACTCCAAACGGTCAGAAGTCGACACCGAGCCCTTCAACCGCCGTGACGCTACCGTGCTCTTAGCAATCACGGGATTCACGGGCGAATTTAAAAAATGAGTCAAGCATCCTCCACCGCAAGTACAGTGGGTTCCGAATGGGGACAGTTGCATTTTGTGTTAGTTTCATCGGGTGCATTTCGCTTAGGATAAACCCTAATTGGACTGCGGTATGTAGAAGTGTAGAAGTATCGAAATTATGCAGCAAAATCAAAATGATAATTCATAAATGTAGATCAAGTACTTATGATGACGTCACAGTTTATGTAAAGTATAGTAGTGAAGCATTTTCTGTGTAAATGAGTATTTCTTTATTTGTTCCAAAACATCTTGAGTTTTAACCTTCGTACTTTGTTTACTATAGGTATTTAGGGTTGTACATAATTTTCGTAATTTCTATCACGTACTTACCATTTTTTCACATCGACCTTAAAACATAACTGGGCATAAATCCGTAACATACCTGGGCTCCATTGATATTTTACGGTACCCTGAACGGGAAGGAGATTATTCCCTTTTCTCGCGGATCGGAAGCAGATCCCATTTCCTCCGACAACATCAAAGTGGGATAGCAATCAGTTTTTTATTCGAATCAGCAATATTTAGAGCGACGTCGGCTAGTTAGCTTGGATGGTTATAGCGATAATTGTAGCTGGATCAGGTGACAGTATTTCCTTTGAATATTATGTTCAATATAATATTAGAGAGCAAACGTCTTGAAAGGCGTTGATTAAAAATTTATGTTCTGATTTTCATAGATTATGCGATATTCGTTTTCCGGCACCTTTTGTATAAACCCCCCCTTTAAATTTATGAACGGGGTTAAACTTAACGTTTACATTATAACAAAATTTTATTTGATACTTTGTTCACACAATTTAATTAGTTTACACTGTGTTCTGTTATATACTTATTATTTGATTATAACTTATGTCATACTCGTAGTTAATGAATTTATATTATCTTTAAATAATTTTATGTTATTGTTACGAGTTTTCATTTTTTTGGGATTATTTTGCTTTAGTGAGAATTTCTGCTTAATGGTGTTTATTAAATGATGTCATGACATGGAGTTAATATATCGCCTGCTAAACAAAGAGTTCCGAATTTGATGGCCTCTATGGCAGATAATTATATCATATAACGAGTGTTGTCTGACATTATACTGGTGCGCTATACATTTTTACCTGAAAAAAGAACATACATTATCGTATACTAACTCGTACATACCTACCTGTATGTCCGATACCGGTCCATATAAAATATTAATAGAAATCGAACTGAAAATTTTACGATCGTTATAAATAAAAACGAGGAAACTGTAACACGACATGAAAACAATTTTAAATAACATCCTATTGTGTTATCTTACTGTAGAGTAGATGAATATTGATGTTTAACTGTAGATGATATTTAACTGTCAAACTATAATATGGTCTTAAACTTACCCAAAAGCTTTAAAATTATCATTAAGTATTATACAATAATGTCATATTTTGATGTGAGCTCGTCCAAAATGTCATAGGATTGTAACTTATGATATGGAATAAGTAACATAAATTAATAATTGCTCTTTAACTTCATCATTTTATAGCACAAGTTACTTTTATAATATGTTCAACAGATTACAAAAAATAGCAGGACACTTTGTAAAATCCGTTGATGTTTACGTAACGCTTTGACGACACCTGTGTCTGCCAAACGGTGCAAAATGTTCTACTTAATGCACGCAAATCCACCCCATTTTAAAACCTGAACCTCATTACCTCTAAAGGTTTAGTGTCAATATGGTTGCAACATAAACTTTAATGAAAAAATGGCTCGTTATGCTTTCGTATTAATCAGTAAATATATTTTGTGATCTTACACTGCTTTATTTATTCTTTTATTGTATGTCTAACATTTAAACGTTTCTTTATTGAGAAAAATCTTTTTACCTACACTTTTTGAGTTTAGATCGGACATAACAATAATATTGTTAATAATAAAAACACGTTATCAAAAGCCAGGTTAATGATAAGGTTTATTATTAGAGGATATTTTTTTATTTACGAAATTTATTTTTCGTGTAAATTGCATTTTAATCTAAATAGAAGTCTCAGGGATAAAATTATTTTTTCACTCAGTATTATTAGTTCTAATGACCTTTACGGATGTAACTTTAGCACATTAATTTCGTATTTACTGTCCTGTCACCAATAACAATAATAGACAGCTACGACAAGCCTGAAAGTTCCTTTTAAAGGTTTTTGTCATTGTACATTAATGTATTAAAAATTTAAGAAAATGTAGCCCTTCAAATCATTTGTCAAGTATTCGAAATAATAAATAATAAGGAACAAAAATGCTTACTTCATCTGTCGTCACACGACCTGTATCACGGAGCGCGCTCTTCCCCCAAACATAAACAGGAAAATCCAATTGACTTTTAATGAAGTAAATTTTTTGCATGACATCACAAATATTGTCTATTTTTTATTAAAACTGTTGACAGTTATAATACCATCCATAACTTAATGTAATTAAAACTCTTGACAGGTATTATACTATACTATACTATGACACTATCCAGTCTTTAAACTATCTTAATAACTCGTGTCACATCGATCCGTTGTTCCGTTTTGATGTGAAAGAGGGACAAAAAATACACTTTCGCATTACGATACTAAAATAAATATGAATTCTAAAGTTACTTATCGTGAAATGTGCACATTATATAACGACACTGGTATTTTGTTAGCTGAATTTACGACCAAGTTGCGTACATGGTGGTCACGGCTTAACTTCGGTGACGTGGAGAAACTTTTGACAAGATGACAGATGACATCGACACTACATTACTCTATCTACATAATGGCAAATTGCCATTGTTTTACCTTACACCCCCCTTGATATTCGTTGTTTCGATGTGTTTTATTTCAGTATTCATAGTTTCCTTATAATGGAGGTAAATATGTGTAAGTTTTAGCATGTCTGATAGTATTTCATTATCGGTCGATATCTTTGGCCCCTCGGTGCAAAGTTTACAAACTTTGCGGACACGAGGCGTACCTTTGGCGATTGTGGTAAGTAAGTGATACATGGGTCTACTGAGATACCTATAGTAAAATGACCTTCGTATTAAATTAGGACAGTAGCTTAATTAAATAACATTGAATTAATTAAAATATTTTTCTTAAAATAAACCGTAACTTACACTGTACTACGTTTGCGAAAGTTAATTGGTTTGTTGAAGGTAGGTATATAAATTAAAATTTAAAGTTCCGAAAATGATTATGAAACAAATTCTCGGGTATAAAAGATGTTTATTTTCTATGGTTTATGCAATAATACTAGAACCACTCACAACCCCCTTTTAATTAGTCCATCTCGATAATAGGAACGAAATCCAAAACTCCTTCAATCTCTTCTTGTAGACTTTCACATCGCAGGCCGCTACACACTTATATAAATAAGTTAATCATATTTAAAATTCATGTTTAGCAATTTTATCTCTTTAGAGGTCAGTGTTCAAAATTCTATAATTTCTATTTTCCAACTTTGAATTCTGCTGTGAGCCAAAGTCAATCGTCAAAAACTTTTTCAATTATATGAAGAGATTTTATAAAACATACTGCATAATATTGTATTCATATCTTGAACATGTACTACCTATGTTCTCACGGGAAACGGAACATATGTATATTTACATTATTGATAATGTTTGTGGCCCTGGCTGCAACGGACAAAGTTACGGCATCTGTGAGGTATATCTAAAGGTATGGGTGACTTAGTAAATGATGTATGATCCTGTTGAGAACGCTCCTTATGCACTAGAGCATAATTATTTAATGAATGGCAAAAGTTTATAATGTAAGACTTCTTTTGCAAAACGATATATTGTGCTATATTGTTGAGCGTGTTATAGATTGCGCTAATAAACTTCAGATAATTAGTTGCAACGTTTATTCCGTGCTTTATGTTCTATCATATTTATTGTTACTTACATTGAACTGCCACAATAATACATACTATTTTAATATTAAATGAACAAATATACATGTGACGACATACGATACGATTCACATTATTTTTTTTAAAGTAGTACCACTCCCGATATAATGAAGCTCTATATACTGAAGATATCTATAAGGATGTAATAATTTTGTAGCTTGTAAATAATCTTAGGTTTTAGAATATTTGATTTTTTAACCTCCCCTGTACAAGATTCAAAAGATCAAGATTTTTATTGTTTCGCAATACCATACGCCAGAAAAGCCATATGCCAATAAAAACGTGGCACATATACTAGCGGATTAGGATACTTAAGATGCTTAAATCGAAATTTGATTTTTTTAATGTTATGCCATGTAACATAATCATGCGTCATAATTTCCCTAACACCAGTAACAAGCATCGTAAAGTTAGATACCTGAATTCCCCAAGTTTCTTATTGTACATTTAACCAATAAACGGATTTAATTAAAACGTTGGCCAAATTAATTTAACTGATGATCTCAATGCAAAATTGAATTACGGCTTCAGAGGATTCCAGAATTACTTTGACCTAGACAATGGGAGCCATAGAGAAGCGATTGTTCAAATATTTGTAGATCCGGGTGGGGCTTGTCGTAAACTTGGGTACTGGCCGCGCATTGTCTCAAAGAGATTAGTTCCCTCCCGCGACACTGTTGCGGTCTTTACTGTGATTTAACTGTGGCTGATTTGCAAGTATGAACGGGTTTCGCGTACCTGTAAGGGATTACGAGCACCTATTAAATTTGTTAATTGAACTAACCCGCCAAATATATGCACAGGGTATTTTTTATTTGTTTAAAAACCACGGCGTTTCGCTTCGAGAACAAAACCTCGTGAATCATTTTAAATCAAAACATTTGAAAATATTTTTTATTTGGACAGATACAAATTGAAATTGCTATTTGTCAAGATTTGTCATGAACTATGTCGGTGAATTAAACAGGCGATAAACTTATTTTAAATGGCTTATGCTTAAAATTTTAGGAAAGGTTTTATCGGTAAGGACACCTGTCTATTGAAGTCAGTCTGAGATTTTAGTCGGAACTAAAAGAATAACACAATATATGTACGTATTAATCAAATTAATTTCTCTAATCAGCGCAGCGTAATTTTCATTGCAATTTCCACGTTAAAAAACTACATTTAGGTCCATATGATTTTAATTATAATTATTATCGTGAATTGTTAAACCTTTACTATTTTAAAAGTATTCACGGTATCTAAGTACCTATACGTCGATATTTCCACCCAGTTACATAGATCTTCGACACAATAATTTTGGCCGTGAGAGTGTATTTGTGTCATAGTTTATTACTTTTCTCAGTTGCGCTTCAGTGTCAGAAAATAAGTTTCAAGTAGAAAATGCAGGTTCGTTGGTATTGGTGAAGTAGGGACGTTAAACCAACAACCAGTTCATCAGACTTAATCATTATAATGATTGGATCGAAGCTTTTCGGGAAAAGTGACTACTCTCTCTCACTACTAGCACCTTATGACGCGCATGCAACATTCCACCGAGCCCGCATCACGCAAGTTTCGCGTCGATTAAAGATAGCTATATCAGCCGGGACCTTTCGTCTCAAACGGCACAAAGGGCCAATTACATCGACGCGACATCTGGTGGCTTTATCGCGAAAGGGGCAAGACTTCTCAACGAAGTTTCGACAAACTGAGTGATCATCTTTGCTGATATTGTCAAGGGTCCGCGTAAAGATTGGATTGAGATTCGGTCTTGACAGGGGTAGCCCTTATCTTATTGACGGTACTAGTAACTAAAGTAGATACTTATTATTATTAAGTAGATACTTCGACATGAAGTGCAAGAATGCATCGCATGGATTAGCTCGGCGTCACCACGCAGCCTGGAATGTTGAACCTTAAAAACATGTAATATTGCGCAATGTGAGAATGTACCAAGAAAGAATTTTAGAAAATGAATTACTGCAGATTAATGCCGTATAATCGGCTGTACCCGCTAGAGTACAATTAAAAGAAACGCGTCAAAATTTATTACCAGTACACTAATATATTTTAAGAATAAATCTCTTCCTATATTTTATTTTAAATCTTAAATTTTACACTAACCGCCAGTTTCTGAAATGCTTGCCAAAATTTCGTTCATATAACACGCATACTAACGTGAAAGTTCTGTGAAGTCAAACCGAATTTCTGAAACGTTGATTAGCGAATAATTTCTGAATAATCATGCTTTCTGCAACCCAATTGACGTTTGACAATA
>DWJN01001442.1:0-18007 GCA_018248895.1 Carystus phorcus
ATCGGGCTGAAATTTGGCCGCAGGTAGATGTTATGACGTAGGCATCCGCTAAGAAAGGATTTTGATCAATTCTACCCCCAAGGGTATAAAATAGGGAATCAAAATTTCTTAACGCGAGCGAAGCCGCCGGCAAAAGCTAGTGTAAAGTAAATCTTACGTTTTTAGTTACGTTTTAATTTTGACTGTAGAGTGGTTCTCTAGTTATAATTATATTTAAATTATCCACGAAATTAAACTGTTGATAAAGTACTCCTAGGGGATGATCGATTTTCGTACCACGAAACTTGCCGTTCGATGTCTGCAATACAACATTCACTTATTAAAACTTACTCATAACACGATTAATGGGGCTGCAAACTTTGAGTGAAATATATTATACCGCTTGTGAAATAGCTTGTGAACTAAAACATGCAATTATTAAATTAAATAATATACGTCGGAGTCACTTTAAACTTTCAATTGACTCAGGAGTGCTCGCAATATTGAAACTTAATAATTGGCTGAAATGTTTGTGTGGGAACATGGATATTATTTTAAAAGCTTTTGATCTACTGTTTATTTTTTTATACTGGTATATTCTTAATGAATGTACACTGAAGTTTTTTAACAGTTAACTTTAAGGCAGTTTATATATCCAAACGTTTTCGTTTACTAGCTGACATTGACGATCTACAAGAAATTTGGTGCCTATAATCTTATATTAAACTAACCCGGCGAACTTGGAACATTTGGAATACTACGACAATGCTCAAGTCCTATTGTATATAACTCCTATAACTAGTAGCGTTATGTTATATACCCTATAGCTTTCCTCGGTAAATGGAATATCCAACTTAAAAATATTTTTTCAACTTGAACTAGTAGATCCTGGGATTAGTCCGTTCAAACAAACAAACAAACTCTTCTGCTGTACAAAATTAGTATAGATGTTTATACTGAGTGTGATATTAAACGATGGGGCGTTCATACGAAGAGTATCTCAGCAAAGTCAGGTTGTAGCAAAAATCAAGTTTCATGTTTAAAAAATTTGTACTGATTCCTACATTATTAACCGCTAAATATTTTTTTGGTAAAAAGGCCATCAGATCTGGAATAATTCAAAAACCATTGTAGATGTACTATGTCCGTCAAATTTCATCATAAATAGACAGATGGATTACGAACAAATAGACAACATACATACAAAATTCCCAAACAAAGAAGTTCACTTATAAAATCCGTTTGATCCGTACTTCTCACATAATATAATTAATGTGATATTTTTACCTGTTTTCATAACCATTGAAATTCGACAAAATTATTAAAATCTCTTACAGAACTCAGTCGAATCGTACCCTTTGAAAATAAACCGAAACTTTCCTTTGAATCTTGTGGATTAAGCCTTTGCGTGCTGAAAAGTCGAATTATGTATTCAGAAGAAGAAAACAAAAGGATAACGAATTCTTAGGCTTTTATTATTCAGCGTGTAACTTGTTCTGATCAGTCATGTGTAAGATCAATTGGGAATTTTTATTTCTTATTAATATATTCATGAATTTCTAACCAACTTTAAGTGTTGAAAGTAGAAATTGAATAAAATATGGTGTCAAATAAAGTTCAAGTAAGATACTTAATAATAAAAGCTTTTAAAATAGATTTCATCTATAAAATATGCTGTTTACTAAATCAAGTCTATGTAGTTTTTAACTGACTTCAAAGCGAAGGTTCTCAATTCGTCTGTGTTTTGTTTACTTTTTACTGGGTGATTTGGATGCTTCTTTTTATATTCGGTGCTTTTTATGTCCAATCTAAATTGCAGCGACATCTGCCAAATAGTTTTTTAGTTACTCCTAATATTTACCTGATGCTTATGACTTCGAAATTTGCATGCATTACGGCGTATTTAATTGAAGTCGGTTTATTCTTTTGTTTATTAACAAAGCGATTATCATAAATTATTTTGCACTAGCCTTTAAGTTAAATGTAATATAATCTTGGTTTGTTATGCGTTTTTTTATATTCCAACTTCGTTTAAATCTTCGAAAACTACTGTCATGTTCAAGCTGGAGGCTTGAGAGCCTGTACTTTGTATCTTCTTTTCCTTATTTCTTCTTTTCGCATCAGTATAAGGACTTACTATCATCAGGACCTGATTTTAACATTGTCTGCTTCTTTATTAGCTATATATATAAAAAAGCTGTCTAAAAATAATACACTGCCGAGGACTTTATTGCCTATAATTTCACTTTATATCTCAGTTGATTTAGTTCTCATTTGTAACTTGCCAACATCATTATCATCGTCTAACTTATCTATTTTACTTAGATTATTAATTAGTTTTATAACTTCACTATCATTATAATACTAGTGTTACCTGGGATACTTATAGCATTAATGTAAAGAGGAACTTAAAATTGTTGGGTTGCATAGTTTGCTTCGCTGTTTCCAGGATTTACTGAAGTCGGTGTCTATTTGAACATCATTAGTGGGTTCCTTAAGACTAACTAGTACTGCATTCGTATAACTTATTCTGTATTCCGAGTTTCGTTAATTAAAACCGTATTGGAACATGCTTTCCATATAATTCTACACTAGTCTGAAATGAATTTTTTCCACTCTTATCGAGGTCTGTGTAGCTTTAGATTAATCAGGCTTCACGAAAAACAGGGACAAAATAGGAATAAAGGAAATACTCATTCGAAAAGGGTTCCAGAACTAATGGCCGAGCCGCTTTCTCGGTTTATCTAGACATTCGGCTTTGGTCCATCGTCCTATAGATTTAAATTAGAAGGCTGAATTTATTTACTGAGACAACTCGTATTTCGTCTTCCAAGTTCGGAATGGACAACTGATTTTTTATGTACCGGAGAATGGATTAGAAGCAGTGTTGCCTAACTATCGACTGTCTATCGATAGATTGACAATACTATCGAGACCTTGAAAACTGTTCATACTATCGATAATATCCCACTACTTAAGATTGACTAGTATTGGTTGCACTAGTGGACCATTCAATTGGGTAATTGACAGTATTAAAAATAAAATGTTTGCTATAGACATTACTAATTATAAAAACGTTCCGCAGTTAAATCACTTGAAAATAACTATTAGTTTATGCAAAAATCCGTAATTAAAAATACACTTTCTTAGACAATCGATGCCGTCGTGTCGATCACGTGACACTGAACGGTCCGGATCGCATTGAGTCTAAGACGATAGATGGCGCTGTACAACATTCTGGTCACCCATTTCTTTTTGGCCTAGCTCTCTTTCGATTTCGACAATTTTGTTCAAATAATTCTACTATTATATAAAAATTCAAAGAAACAGTTAAAATCAATTACCATTTAGAAGTTTACAAAACATTCAAAGAATTAAATGTTTGTATTTACATCAAAATGAATTGCAGTTTGTTTTCACGGGTTTCGTGTAAGCATGCAAGTTATGCGATGATTGTTTATTTAAATTGCGCTTCAACGTTTTGCTGCAATTAATTGTTTTACTATTCACTTCAACGTTGATTAATACTAACCCACCAATGTATGGTTAGATAAGAGATAAAAACATTAAGCACTTGTAAATTAGAATCGCGTGGATTAAAGAATATACATTTAATTAACAGAATTATTTGATGTTGATCGAGCTCTTACCTTATTGTCTAGATATATACTTTTTGAACTGAAAATAAAGAAATTATATTTGACGGGGTAACATTCTAAGTAAAAATATTATACAAATATTGTGGTTACCTCAATTTATCGATTTTGGAGAAAAAATGTTCTACGCTGAAATAAGTATTTATTCATTGCAACGAATACAAAAAACGTGGGGCTCAGTTTCGTTTCTCGGGCTAAAATCTATCCTAGTTCTTTAAATGTGTAATATCTGCCTTGGCCGTGGATAGAATCAGGGACCGCCCCGCATCATAGGCAAGGTCACTCGCTAGATAAGGCTATTTAAATCGTCTATCGACTACAAAACCTAATTAAAATTTGCAACAAATAATCAATGCAGTTCTCTCCTCATCACTGAGGAGATCTAGAGCTTCCACCACGGATCCAGTACGAATTGGTTGGGTAAGTGGCTAATCCAAAGATTGGAAGTTCTTTTGTCGCCCAAAGGCCTCTGTTATGGCTTTATGCCTTCTATTTATTTGTAACATAAATATTGTAGTATTTCGTTAGTAAATTAATTGCTGTTGCTTTGTTCGATACGAAGTCAAGCGTTCAAGTTTCAGACATAAACCCAAATAACACATTGTATCGAGGCCCGTGTATCGGGATAAACATTCGAAACTATCTGACCATTAATCCGGATCCCTTAACCGAATATCTTATTCCAACTACGCCTTATATTGCTTGTACAATTTTACAACCAATTTACTATGCTATAGCATTAAAAATGATTATATCTTTGCTTAATAGTTTTTAATATTGAAATGTGTAATCTTTTCAGTATGTATGTTTTCTTCTTTATTATTAAGTGTACATCTTTATGGTACTGTATTAGGATTCCGTGTCATATTTCCTGTCTCCTAAGTGACATGGTCATCACAAAAAGACAAGGACACATTCAAACATACAGAAATTGAAACTCGTCAAATATTTGCTTCGCTGGAGGCATTGATCAGTGTTCCTTTGAACCTTTGCACCACATAGGTCGTTTAGGAAAATGCAAGCAATTATTGATCATGCGTTTAAAAGCATCTTTCATATGTAATTATCATAAGGTTATCGCTAACAGCTTTAAGGTCAGTGATGATCAGCGAAAGGTGAATGATGTTATAAGGTAAGTGATGAGTAACGTTGTTACTTTTTCCAGTTCGCTGCATATCGCTTTCATTTTATCTAAGTGTCTGTTTTGTCTATTATTAATATTATTTGGCTTAAAATAAAGACTCCGATTCTATCTTAGCCGACTCGGATGTCGTTAGTTGAGACAAAACCCAGCCTAGCTTAGTGTTAGAACGTTAGGATTATACTATCAGTATTATTATTACGTCATTAATATTATAACTGATATTATTGTCTTTCCGTTTCGCCCTAATTACCATGCTCTTACTTTCGTCATAGCTGTCGTTGTGTACAGTAGAGAGTTTGGGATCAGTAATTTCTTTGCCTTTTAATCAACTTCAAAAAAGGACATCTTCCTTTCTGAATTCCTCCACATTTTTATGTGTGTAGGTTCATATCTTTTAACTGGATGTACCTATCACTAAAAAAGGAAGATATAATTAACTTTAAACAAAGATGTAAAACCGCCTTCAAAAAGACCAAAATATTTTTTGAGGGAAACTGGCAACAACTTCCTAAACAGTTACCCTCATAAAATTATTTTATTCTTTTTCAAGGCGTTATTACTTTTTTTATTAAAAGTTTATTATTTATTCGGCGGTGACACATTGGTGATGCCTTTACGTTTAAGATCCATGCTTTCTAGCCATGTACCAGGTGGCTCATTTTGTTTGTTGGTAAAATCAGCAAGTAAACAGAGCAATATGCGCAAGGCAAGTCTTAAAAAATATGTAACTTCACGCTGCAATTCCCATTAAACTCGAGGTGTGCTGTTCAGCGCAAAATTCTAGCAACTAAGCAAACTATACGCCTAATACCTGCACAAAACGATGATTACAGTTAAATTGAACTCTATTGGATAATTATCTAATCATAGCCCCGTAAGTAGGTGATTGCAGCCTGCAGCAACCTTGATTGGATGTGCGCAGAGAATGCAGGGATTATTGAATAGCGGTGTGATATCGGTTTATTACACTAAATTGAAGGATTGTATTACACGTAATGGTTTATCGGACATCCTATTACACGTTTGTATCGACTATCGATATCTTAATATATACATATAAATTACGTGTCACAGTGTTTGTCCGTGATGGACTCCTTAACTACTTCAACGATTTTAATCAAATTTTGCATACTGTGTGCAGTTTGATCCAGCTTAAAAGATAGGATAGCTTACATCTCAATTTATAGTCTCAAAATTATTTTATTGCAAATTTTTTGTTTAATATCTTACAAAGGATTAGTTCCATAAGACTCTAACAGATGGCGGTGTAAGGTAATTAGCCTACAGTATGTAAACCTTAGTTATAGCAACGCGTGGCCGGGTCTGCTAGTATTCATATATTGTAGTGTGAGACGGATACATTTTGACACTGTTCCATCGTAATACAAATCGGCAAACAAAATGCTTGAAAGCGCTCATAGCTCGCCGGCTCGCGTCGATTCTATGCGATCGTCAGAGTTAAGCAACTGCGGGAGGTCGGTACCTAGATAGGTCCATTAGTGGCAAAAATTTCTTGAGCGTTTTCGTGCTTTGGAGGGCACGTTAAGCTGTTGGTCCAGGTTGATATTGTAAACAATCGTCAAGTCACGTCGGAAGCCTGTTGTTTGTGTTGGTGGTGATTCTGAAAAGCGGGATGTCCTGGGTTCAACCATTTATGTAAATATGTTTTTTGTGTCGAATCTTAAAACTCAATTTTGAAGCAGATTTCATAACATATAAATTACATCAATTCATACACGTAATGACGTTATGGGTTAATAGTAAAAGTTTAAAAAATAAAATTTATCTTATTCTTTTTGGGACATTTATTTTGAAATAAAAGATTGTTTTAAAAAACGTTTTCTAATTTTAATTTATCTGTTACATTATGGATCTCATCTCCAACGGAATCTCATGCGCTGCGAATAAAGAGACACAAAATACATACATACGTAATTGAGACAATACGTCTCAATCAAACTTTAGTTATCTTTTTACTCCCCACATTACTAAAGACTTACTTAAAATTGACACTAGTTCCATCACTTTGCCTTTATCCCAAACTATTTATTTACTTAGATCAAACGTGTTGATCCCTTTACAAATTAGGTCATAGAATGGCCGTTCAAGTTTCGTAATTCAATATACTCGTACCATCGGGATCAGTCGTAGCGTCCCAAGCTCCATGGTTAGCGTGAATCGATCACAACCCGCTTGTAACAAGGGCACAATATATGATGAAGAGACTTGCTAAATTAAAAATATTTTTTAATTTTATTATCTATACATGTAATGAAAAATTTCTGAGAAAAAAGGAGAACATGATGGAGAATATGATGAGGGAAACTGCGTAGAGTTCATAAAAAAATTAATAAATAATCTTGAAACTTCGTCATTTGTTCAAGTCGGTTAAAAATCAATGATGGTTTGTTTATTCATTAGTCCTTCATGAATACTGAAATGAGTATTAATGTACAACTTTGTTCATAATTCTCTGAAAAAGTTTTTGGTACCAATATTATGTCATTCGGACACATAGTTGATGAGTCACAGTCGAAAATGTTGATTT
Source organism: Carystus phorcus (assembly GCA_018248895.1). Lineage (NCBI taxonomy): Eukaryota > Metazoa > Arthropoda > Insecta > Lepidoptera > Hesperiidae > Carystus > Carystus phorcus. Next base: position 7,328 of record DWJN01001442.1, read on the forward strand.
TTTGCTTTTCGATCGGACTAGTTCTATTCGTATATTATCCAACAGCACTTCAAACAGAATTAAAACGATTGTGTTCATTATATTTACTGACTTTTCTTTAAATTAGATTTTTAATATGCATCAGGATACAGCTACTTACTTTATATTTGCTTGGCCTATTGACATGTTTGTAGGTTTTATCTCAAGGATCCTGCCATATATTTCAATTCGAAAAATGTTCCTATTCCCGCTAAATAATACAAGTAAATATAAATAATAAATTGGAGCAGCGTGGTGGAGTATGCTCAAGACCTACTCAGTGATGAGGAAAGACCCGTGCTCAGTAGTGGCTCATTAACGGGTTGAAGGCAATACAAGTACAGGGGTACTCTTTATTGTTTTGACAAACTATTAACAGTGTTGTAATAAATCTTTCTAATTTATACAACAACATTTTCCCCTTAAATTTATGAATTTCGCTAAATATATTTGTATAATGCCAAATAACTGAAAAGATTATGGCTGTGGATAAAAGAGCAGTGTTACCGAAGATATTGAGGTTACGAGTGCTATATAAGATAAAGGTATAATCATGATTTAGAAGCACGTTGACAATGGCATATCAATAAGTCATTCCAATGAAACTGGGATAAACACCATAAGTGCTATTCCCCGGTACATAAGACCCCTCGAATACAATGACCACCATTGTCCCGCCAAGGACGGATAAGCCCACTTTGAAACAAGATATAACACAATGGGTCCCATCAACATTCGGCGCCCGACGCAGCCCCTATTTATCATTTTCCGCTAAATTTTCACTTAGACCCTGCTAGTGTGTTGGGATAAAATCTCCTACAGTTTACGCATGGGCATTTGTTTGTTTATTAACGCTTTACGAACAGAGACAGAGAGATAAGTAACCTATTCGATTTCAGATATTTAATCTTCTTAATACTCGTATATATAAATTTCGTGTTATGGTGTTTGTCCGCGATGGACTCCTAAACTACTTAATTGATTTTATCTAAATTTTGCACACCGTGTCCAGTTTGATCCAACTTGAAAGATAGGATTGCTTACATCTCAATTTATAGTCACAATATAATTTTATTGCAAATTATTTAACAGCTTACAAAGAATTCGTTTCATAAGATTCTAACAGATGGCGGTGTAAGGTTAATTAATCGGCTAAATCGAGTATGTAAACCTAAGTTACAGAAACGCGTGGCCGAGTCTGCTAGTACATCTATATTTTTAAAAATAAAATGAAAATGGAAGTTGCTTTTTATGAACAATTTTCGAAAATCAAACTACATATATTGTAGCGTTAATGATCAATTTCTCTCAAATGGTATAAAAAGATAAGGAGATTAATATAAAGAAGCTACGCCAAATTTATGTCAATCATTCATTATCTGTTAGGTGAAACGAAGTTAGCCATCATGTAGTTACTAAAAGTCAAGTTGAAACTACACCTTAAGGAAAGAAAACATTAGTAATAGATCTGGTTATCAGAATACCACGACAGGTTTATTCTTCCACAATAAGTAAATATCCCTTTGACCACATCATCAAAATATTCATCGGAAAATCAAAGGAACAAATCTCACCGGCCATTTCTAATATATTAAACTGGTGAACGTAAAAGCGGGCTCCAATCTTATTTAAGATCAGTCGTCCGATTCAGCAAAGGAACCGAGTTATATGAGATAAGCATCAAAAAACTTTTTAAGAGAAAATATCGTAAAGACACTCGCGGTCCATCTTTGAGAGGCGATTGGTTGTATGTACTGGTTGTACTGAATACGAGAAACGAGTGTGCGTTTTGCGTTTGTTTGTTGTTAAACTCTTTATCATAACGGAACAATATTGTCAACATAAGAAATACAGTAACTAACTACTGCAGAGCTAGCATAGGCCTATAGGTAACTATAGTAGGTAGGTAATATAATAGGTAAGTATAATATAGCGGGCGGGTGCGACTCCGTTCGCGTGGAAGTCGGTTAAAATGTCGGTGGGAATGAGAAGTTTTACCGCGGTAAAAAGTACCCTATGTGTTTTGACATATATGTATAAATTATATTACTATATAGTTACATCCAAATCCGTCCAGTAATTCCGATCCCGCGGGATTTCCGGGATAAAACCTATCCCATGTGTTGATCCAAGTTACCCTCTATGTGTGTGTCAAATTTCATGAAAATCACCAATTCCAATCAATTTGTTGGATCACCAAGAAACAATATTAAGTAGTGTAATATTATTTCGTTTTGAACAATTTTCGACTGTTCTTATGACTAAGGTAATCACATTTATTCATGAAACTTTAAAAACATCTAAATAAATATGTATAACTCAAAGGTGACTGACTGACTGACATAGTGATCTATCACCGCACAGCCCAAACCACTAGACGGATCGGGCTGAAATTTGGCATGCAGGTAGGTGTTAGGACATCCGCTAAGAAATGATTTTGATCAATTCTACCCCCAAGGGGATAAAATAGGGCATGATTTTAACGCGCGCGAAGTCGCGGGCAAAAGCTCTTCAACATTATAATCAAACGGGAACACCGACACGGGCAATTTATAACACTTTCGCGCGTATTATAAATAACAAAAGTAAAGTATTAAGTGTTAGTATAAGTAGATCACGGTTACCGATCGTCGATAATATTACATCTCGTTCACAGTACACAGTGTGGTTGGCTAACAACTACTTCACGGACACACTTAGGATTTAGGGAGGATTACTTCGAACGGATGCTTAAAAGGCCACGAACTACGGCAAAAAGAGCGTCCGCATAAGACCGTGAGAGCTAATGCATTTACTTTGGTTATAGCGGTTGACGACATAATAAAATGAAAACGATTATGTGCAAAGTTTCTCTAAATACGTATTCATATACCATTCATACGAATAATACGGTTATACATCAGGTTGAACAAGAGTAAAGAGTACTTTATTGACAAGTTTTTTGGTAATCATCATTTATAACGAAATTCCTAATTAACTTTTATTTTATTTACTTAAATGTCATACTGTTCATTTAAAGCTACCAAAAGTATTTCTTTGTTTTAAGGTACTACAAATGAGATATTTTAAGGACAAGAATGCTTAAACATGACTTTGATAAAGCTATATGTAATAGTATCTTAAGTTGATGTACATATGTATACAAATGTACGTGGTATAAAAACTCCTTATGAGTTTCATATGCTGAGGAGTTCCTTTCACTATGTCTTATCTTTTTAAGGCCCCATTTCAAAACGATGACAACTGTACTTATAAATAAATGATTTGATTTTGAGTTATATACTATCGGAAAATTGCTTTACGAATAAGAAAAATATTTTTCTAAACTATTCTATTTTTATATATTGGAATATAATAAATATGAATAAATTCACGGAGTTAGTAAAGGTCGTCAAAGATCCTTCCGAGAAATGACCCATTGTCCTCCAAAGCGCGCTACAAAATTTCTTTGAAAGCGTGCACACAAAGCTTTCAGCGTCGAAGTACTAAAATATCGTGTAACAGGATATTTCACTCAATAAAAATATATCACCGGCTCTTTTTACATAATGTATTACAACGCGTTGGATATATTGTGAATAGGGATCGTAGAAACCTGACACCCGCTCCCTTTACTCAATGTGCAAACACATCAGACATTGGAACATGTATTTAATGTTATCATAATCTTCTTTAGAAGAGCTCAAAGTCCAGCGGCTCGCGTCGATCTTACGTAATCGACAGAGTTAAGCAAATACGGACGGTTGGTACCTGGCTAGGTGGCCACTAGTGGCAAACATTTCTTTAGCGTTTCGTGCTGTGAAGGGCATGTTAAAACTTCGGTCCTAGTCGTTATCATAAATACCAGTCTTCAAGCCATGTCGCAGGCGTTCGGGTGGCTTAAAAACATCCGACACTTTTTGACCACTGATTCCTCCACCAATTCGCACTGGAGCAGAATGTTGGAGTATGCTTTAGACCTCAATGATCAGGAGTGATCCGTGCTTAGTAGTTAGTATATTATCCATGGCATCCATGGCTCCTAAGAGATTAAACAGGTTTTGAAATATTTTGTGTTTAAGTGAACTAAAGAATTCGTTGCGATAGAACCTTTTTCTTTACATTTGCCGAATTCACTAGTTTCAAATAATGTACACTGATCACTATTTACATTATTACCTTTAATATATTTCCGTTACTTAAATTATTATGACGTTTGTTAGGTATCTCTTGTCCTATTTATCACTCCTTTTAAATTCACTCCTAAATTATCGACAATAATTTGTTTGAATTTGTGAGTCAGTTTAGAAGTAGGTTTTTATTGGTTGATATTTTGGACAGATCATCAATATGATCGGACGTCTTAAGTCTTTATTATTTAAGGTTTGTATACAAATCAGAATTTAGGAACACCGAAATAGAATTAAGGGATTGTAATTTCAAACTTGAAGGTTTGAATAGAATGATTTCTGTTCAGTTATCTATTTATGAGCCAATATTGGGTAACGTTTTGGCTTTTGTCAGTCAATTTAAGTTGCCGTCTAATTGGGAAATTAATGAAGTGACGTGTATCAACCGAACTCTTTACACGATAGTAGAATTATAAATAGGTTGTAATTTGCGTATAATATGTAATCAATGACATTTTCGGGTTTTTGAGCTATGGAACTTTGAAATAACAATACGGCTTGGAATATTGCCATGGATCGTGATGATAATAAAAAACATATTACAAAACATTTTAAAACATGCATTATTCAAAATACACAAGCTATACTACCCGATTATTTGTTCTCAAAAGTTATTGATAAGATTCACGATACAAGACCCATATCAGTGGCATGGATCGGCTTGTTGGATTACGTAACGCAAATACGACTCCGCCATAAAGACATCTTACCGAGATATCGCAAGATTGTTATCAACTACTATATGATCATATTTGAAGAACATTCTTTTTATGTTCCTTGCGTATGCTAAAACCTCTAATATATTTATGGGTGAAAGACAAACCATTTTTTTTTATTTTTATTTACCAGTAGACGCTAAACGTATAACGGGCATAAACAGGAAAGAAGTTAAGAACGGGAAGACGAGGAAAGATAAAGAAGACTGAGAAGAATCCTAAGCAATAGACCAAATTAAGCAAACTATTTCCATGTTTCGGACCGTACGTCACGGTCCCGGGAAATCCATATATGTATATTATAAAACTGTCACTGAACGCTGTCAGTACATGGAAATTATGTGTCGTGGGTGCCATGGACGACACACAAAGACAAAGACCATCCAGACAGGGAATAGAAATTTAAACTCATCAATAAAATGGATGGGAATCGAAACCAGGATCCTTCAAACAGCGGCCTGTCCTGGTGACCATTACGCTACTCAGCTCGTCAAATAGCAATCTTTAAGTCATGTCGGAGGTATTCGGATGGTATAGACTCTTGGTTGGCAACTAACTATTTCATCAATCCGCACCGGAGCACCGTGGCTCTAAGTTTCGTCAATAAGTGGGAAGAGACTTGTGCCTTACAGTGACTAATAATGGAGCTATTAAATCGTGTGCTACAGAGCCCAGACATCATGATCTATGAGCAAGGGTTGGCTTGAACTCAAGTTGGAGAGAACCCTCTGACTCCCCTTTCCTACTCGTAGCCTGGCCCTTGAATGTTTCTATGGCAACGAGTACGAGAATCGTCGGCAAAATAATTACAACGAGAATATAAACGCAACCCTCTACCACTTGACGAGAAAGAAAATAATCTCTACATATTAGAACATTGTGTGATCGTCAGCGAGTAAGTTGAACGATGAACGAAGTAGAATTAATGTTTTTTGTACTGTAATATTGTGTATAATATTATTCTCGTCGTTTTCTTTTCAGCTATGAATCTCCGTCTCCTTTCCTTTGAAATCGCACGATCACCAGCGTTTTATTCAACTTGAGTCTCATTTCATTATTTAACTTCAACAATTTGATGAATTTTATGTTTAATGCTGTGATATATATTTTTTGTGTTATTTAGTTGGGTTGTTCTAATTAAACATGAATATATAATAAGTCTTCGGTGAAATTTAAATTTTCACGAGGTAAACATGATTTTTTGTTTTTTTTTCAACTGTAACTTACTTAACGTTGACAACTTATATAGCCCAATTTCTATTTTCACGACACAGAGACTCTTAGTGCGTAGCGTCATTAATTTAACTCTCCTCTCGTTTCTCGCTTATAGTGAAGCAAATATGATAACGAGAGAATTATAACAACACCGTAACATTAACACCAGAGAGCTGCTATAATTTTGCGTAAAATTCTAGTATTATTCACATCTACGTTTTAATCTTTTTGCGCTGGTAGAATTAAATTCAGCTTTGTTTAACGCGATAACGTAACGAACAAACACGTTTTTGTTTTACTGTCGTGTAATGTCATGATTATACACTTGACTAAATGAATTGTTTTCTTTACAGATTCAGTGAGGCTGTGATTGTGAGTATTTTCTACAGAGGTCGCTAACATATGTAGAGCTAAATTCTACTTTTGAATTTTGAAATTCTGGCCGATCTACCAATTACTTCTCGAATTTAAAATTGAATTAAGTAAGGAAAAATTATATTCAAAATCTATCTTTATACATAATAATATAATAAAACTGTATCTGTATCGCTGTTTGGACATTGCAAATATATGTATAATTGTATTTAAAAATTCATAGGTAATAGGCCTTTATGTACGCAAGAGAAACCAAAACTGAGGTTAACGTGCACAAATATATAGACTAAATGAAAAAAAACATTGATTTGGGTTCACTTGAGTCTATAAAGGCCTCCCAATATTAATTTTTAAATATATTTGCCATGTACAGACAGTGATCACTTACAGTTTTATTATATGAACAGAATATTATACATAACCAAGCGATTTGTATCAAGAACGTTATTATGATCGAAGCGTTGCGTAAATATAAAATCGAATCAAATCAAAGATTGAGACGATGTACAATCTATCTATCCTGTAAGTTGTTAATCAACCGTTCAATCAAATGATTTGACCAATCTCGGTCAGAAAATGAGACGAGCCATCGCGTTCCGTTTATGGTTCAACCTAAATTGATTTACTCAATGTAATGTTTGCGGTGCTGGGGGAAAGTCGACCTTAAGAATAGCACCATCGAGTTTTACATTTGAACGATTGACTTGATTTGAGATAGTTTAGCTTGTTGGACCAATGAATCGTGATGGGTGAGAAATTGATTTAAGGCAATATTTCTCGACTAACTTTGGGTTCGGAATTACTTTCATAGAAAAAAAGTCCATGTTTTATGTGATTCATGACAATGTTTACATAGCAATCGGGGATATGTATATTAATCTGAACTTAAGTTCAAGGAAAATGTGATTATCTTCTTAAATTTAATATGTATACGGAGTTTTATTGTCATACAAGAAAGAAATAATTAAATTAAACAGAAACATTTTCTAGAGGATCCAGTTGTGAAATAAAAACATTCTCGAACCTTAAAAGTATACAAAACTTAAAACAATCATGACAAAAAATATACATACATAGAGATATACATGTCATATAGAGAGAAAAATTGTACATAGAACTATAATTTAACTATACATTTAATATGAAATAGAAGACTTTGGACTATCAAAGAAGTAAAGGTTATTCGAATACACTACCGCACCAAGTACGTCATGTTTACTGAACCAAAGCGAGGCCTGATAATTAATATATTCAAATCGGTTTTAATAGCATGATTAACAGGCGGAGCATTTAATAAATCTGTAGTAAAAAGACTAGGATCTTTCTACCAGCTATCAAGCGGTAGGTCGCTTCTGGGTGGTAAATGAGGTAAGATAATAACAAATATTGGGGCTGGGATCATTTCATGGTACTCTCTACTGCCGTGTCCAATCGTTGTCACGGTTAATGGGTTTATAGATTCAATTTTCCGTAATTAAGTGATTCTATACTTGGGTTACTTTCCAAATTAAGTAATTTTGTCCGTGAACAAATTTGTTCGGACCCCGTAATTAAATTTTGTTGTGGGCTGTAAATAGTTTGTGATGTCACAAAGAATTCTTTGGGTCTTTTGATTAGTCGAGGATTTGAGCGAAACGTTTTTGAGTAATTAGTTTCTGTAATAAACATCATTTGTGAACGTTCTCCTTTATTTGTACGAGTAGTATAGTATTAGTTGTAACTGCAGTATTACTTATGTTTTTATTGTATTTCTTTTTATTAATCGAGTGTTTAAGATGGCTGAAGGAAATACCTCGTATAAAGTTACTAAGATTTGGATAAAATCTTTTACTACAGAAAATCTGTTTCACATTATATGATATGTTCCAAACTAGTAGCCGCCCATGACTTCGTCCGCGTAACTGCCGATCCCATAGGATGCCTGGGACGAATTGTTACTTTTATATTAATATGTTTGTTTAGAATCTGTACCTATACGCGTATGAGATTTTCCCGCGGGATTTCCGGGATAAAAACCATCCTATGTATTAATCCAAGTTACCCTCTATGTGTGCGCCAAATTTCATGAAAATCGGTTCGGCAGTTTTTGCGTGAGGGAGTAACAAACAAACAAACATACAAACTTTCGCATTTATAATTTTAGTAGAATAGTAGGATTGCCTATTGAACTTGTGACTTGTAACGATGTTTTGTTTTTATTCATGCCGTAAGCGGGCAAATGGATAGACTGGTCACCCGATGGTAAGTGATCTCCGATCATCATGACTGCAAATAACACCACCATGTAATCAACGTGTTGCCGGCTAAGAAGGAAGTAATGAACCCATCTTGAAGGACACCATGTCATAGCACTGTAGGAATACTGATGCAAGAAGTTCGTTCCACAGTTTACACATTCGGGGTAGAAAATGATGTGAGAACTGAACTGTAGACAAACACCAGGTATAAAGATGGTGTTCTCGGAACCAGGTTAGTATACCTACAGTGGGTTTGTACACCCACGTTGTCCACATGTAACTTTCAAAGATACTGTCTTGTGGGTGGTATCACTTACACTATCGACCCAAGTACAAACATTTATCTGTCACATGAATATTTAGCAACGCTGGGAATCGAATTCTAACTTTCTATCGAGAACCACTAACAACTAGACTACGATCTTCGAACTTTTAGAGACGAGAGAATTCCTGTCTTGAATTTTATAACTATAACTTTTAGAATAATAATAGAATTTAAATCATGCTATGAGGTTAGTAATAAAAATAAATAAATAACGCTCTCATTGCCCCAGAATAGGATTGACAACACAACATGCACACCTAAACAGAGAGCAGAAATTATAACTCATCATTAAAATGTCTCGCTGAGAATCGAACCACGACCCTTCGAACGATGGTCTGGTATGGTGACATTGGCCACATGGGTAGTCAACGACCTGATAATATAATAAAAAATAAATTCATCTCTGAATTCACAACGGTATTAAATTCTCTCTGATGTAATTAATTCTTTTAATATCCAAGCTTACTGATAAAAGCGATCATTTCTTACGTTACAATCTAAATCTACTGTGTTCGAGAAATAGTTATTACTGTTATATAAATGAATGGTTACGCAAAGTGTCTTAGACTGGCTTATTCTTTGTGAAAATCAATGATTAAAATATAATTTTAAAGATCATGCTTTCAATGTTATCTACACTACTATTAATTAATACAAATCTATCACAACTACATACTCGTATAGGTACATATGTATAACAGGAAGGTCATTTGCGTAGTTCATAACATTGAGCCAAACATACCTATGATAGAACTATGGAATTTTAATACTGAACGATTTGTGTGTGTCTGGGTACATTTTTCATATATAGACTTTATTAACATAAATTATTTTCGCCGGTTTCGCCCGACTAATTTCAGGATATCCCAAGCCTTCAAAAGGGTGTCCATGACGAGAACTCACTTGGAACTGAACTCAGGACACAAAAGCATCATTTTATAGCCTAAGCAAGAAATAAGAAAGGATTTTCGAAAATTTGATATCTAAGGGTGTAAAGTAAAGCTTGAAAATGGTATAGGGTGGTAGAATAAAACATTGTTGTTTGTATTAATTTGGCTGACATCTTCATTCAACATTGATTTGTCAACTGCTTAAAGAATAGTTATTCTGATATCATTTGCTATATCGACGTCAGTGAAATATGGACTACGTGTATTATCCTCACTAGCGTTGTTGTTCTCATTTATCATCTCTGCTTATTCCAGTAAGTAAACCCAGCTTCCGCTATCTCGTCCCATTTGCACGTCTACCGTATAATTACACCATTATTCTCGTTCCATTACATAAATTAGTGAAGGTAACGAAATTAGGCCTAATTTTTACGACGATTCTTAGCGATTATGGGGACTGGGATTCGTTCAATAGAACATTTAAAAGGAAGTTGGCAGACGAGCAGAAGTGAGTTTTTTCCAGAGACATTTGGTGAGTGCGTTAAAATAAGGGATAATTTAACACGTTCAATGCGGAACCAGGTCGGAAAGCCCTGGTCCATGTCTTGCTTGTAGTGCGGAGGCGAAAAGTGTAAACTTCTCTGTCGTGCGGAGAGCATAACTTCAGATTGGCTCGGTGTAGGAAAGAGATAAATATATATACGAGATGGGCTTTTAAAATAGGACTCACTGGTG
>DWJN01001443.1:0-17991 GCA_018248895.1 Carystus phorcus
AGTGTAGAAAGATAAACCTATACTTGATAATCGTGGTTTAGACCTTACTTTGTAATAAGGCGGAAAGTGTTTAGGCTGATGGATTTTGTAGATTATAAAGCCGCATATAACTTCGTCTTGTCGCCTCGCTGTTGGCAACTTCCGATCATTGTCAGTTTTTTGTACGAGTTGAAGGGCCGGAGGTGCCCAGGGGCCTTAATACTTAGTTCCTTCTGATGTCGAGAAAGAGAGTAACCTCGTACTCTGGTAACTTACCTAGTACTTCGACGAGGAATTTTGACGTGTGGTATAGTTAGAGGAATATTAATATGTACATGGAATCGGTTACAGCGTGAACAGTTAACGGAGCACGAGGAGCGCGCGGCGCGGCTGGAGGAGGAGCTGACTGCGTTGCGGCACGCGCCGCACGCACCGCACTCGCCGCACGCGCGCGACAAGGACCACTACTTGATGCACGAGGTTACAATCACACTAACTAATATCTTTACTTCATTTGTTTGGAAATGTAAACAAACATGACGTCATGATGTACCACAGATAATATAGAGAGAGAATCGAATAGAGATGTGAAACTTTTGATTGTTTCAACAAATGCAAAATATTCTTTCGTGTATAATTCGTTAAATATAAAGATCATTTATTGATTGTACCACGACCGCTATGACAAGAGCGTTGTAAAGAAAAAAAAATTCATACAAGTTAATACTCGAAGACAACTCGATGTCGTAATGTTATTGTGTTGTGTTGTGTTGCAGATAAAGAGGTACCGCATGTATGCATACGTGATGCGCGCGCGGGCGGGCGGGTCCGGGGCGGAGGAGGCGGCCCCGGCGCTGCCCGAGCGGCCGCCGGAGCGCGGGCCGCACCACGCGCCGCCGCCCTGACGCGCCATGGCGGTGTTCGCCGCCTGCGTGCTGTGACCACCCCCCCCTCTCCTGTCCTACCGCGTTCCTACCACAACGCCTATCGACAATTGGGTATTTGATAAGTTTTTAAAACTTATTTTAACATTGTTTAGTAGAAGCCAAAGACTACAAAATGTTATTGTTTTTAATTCTGATATGTATTTGTCTTAAAAATTCTAATTACTAATTCGTTACTTCAATAACCCGCTAAAACACTACTATGAGCAATTTGGCGTTTTACTGGCATCGGTGACGTCACATACAAAATAAGGTGGTAGCGGCAGATCGATGTTTATTTGTAAGTGACGTCACTCTAGGCTCGACGCAACCCGGACCGACGTCTAAGAAAGTGTATTTTTAGACAAACTAATAGTTATTTTCAAGTTATGCAGAACGTTATAATTCATAATGTGCAGAGATGTCTATAACAAACACTTTATTTTTATACTGTCAAATACCCAATTTAACATTTTGTTAGCGATTACTAAATGCGATAAGGTCCAATATATATGACCAATCGATGAAAATGAACATAATGAAGAATCCTATATATATTACTTTTCAAAATTTGTCATCGTTGACAAAACGTTACATAGTTTTTGTATCTTGATCTTATAAACACTGAATAGGCTACCTTCACTACATTTTGTATTGTAAACGAACACTGAATTTTTTACAACATCAAAGTAATAAAAATCTAGTTTTCAGGGTCCTCGCGTTGTGGGGCTACATAGAGTAGACATATAATGAAATATTGTCAATTGGAAGTGTAAAAGCCTATCCAGGTGTTTATATTTAGAGATTAGAGATCAGACGCGGCCGTGGTATATTTGAGGGTTCGTTGTAACCGCCGCGGACATTGAATGCTATTGTTGGTAAAAGAATAATCTCAACTCTTGTTAGATGACTAGCGTGGCGTTCTAGGTGTATAAGTTGAGCATTTATGAAATAATTTAACAACGCGTACATGTGCTCGAGGAAAAAATATATCTCTATTCCTTGCGTATTTGTTGTATTGGTTGCGTTTCTATAGAATTATTCAATAAATGCTCTGCGATTTTGATAAAATTAATTCAGTATAAACTAGAACGTAACCTGTCAATTAGAAGACTTATGATGCGAGGGCAAAGATAGCTTCGCTATGAGAGGGCAGTGGACGGTACTCGAGCCTAAAAGCCGTAGCGGCCGGCATGTATTACTACGAATAAATACATTTTAGAGACGTTGAACTTCCCTTAGATTTGATCCTGCGAATGATTAATACTCCCGACGTCACCGTCGCGCGTTCATCGTTCCGAACAGTATCGCGGTGTTGTATCTAACCTACGTAGAACTTAGGGTGTATGACTAAATCATAATTAAACGAAAGCTACTGCTCGGTCTAAATTTAATTTATTAATGTAGCATTATAGAGTTTACACGGTGTCTGTTATGATGGCGGCCCTTCCCGCCACTCGAAACTCTGCAATAAGACTGAATAAGATACTCAAACGACATTCCACTGAGATGATGTTATCGTGCAGCTGAATGTAAGCGGCGGGCGTTCTTTACTAGTTGTTAGTACGTTATATCACACGGTCGAATCTTAAATTTTAATATCGAATCATCTAGTCCTGTCTTCCTTGCAAAACACGATTGCTTTTGGATGTACAACTGAGGGATACGGTGTGTTCATCGTATGGAAGTTTTGACTTCTGCTATTAAAAATTGTATAAAAATAATATTCGAAGAGGAATAAGAATTTTAAGAGTGTAAATTCTAGCGTAGGTATCACATTATCTTTCATCCAATATTATACTGGTATAGATTACCATTCGCTTGTAATTATGTCCTAAATTATATTTATATTGTGTTATTGGTATTGCAATGCAAAAAATATTCGGCGCTATTAAATTAATTACTTTTCTCTGTATAAACTGTGTTATACTGATAAGAAAGCAATTTAGTTATTGTAATGTTTGATTTCACAGTCAAGCTAATGGTTTTACGCTTTAATAATTTTCTCTTTATTATATAATTATAAAATTGGCTTGTTCTGTAGGAATATTTTGTCATTCCTTATGATTTATTTATCACATTTTATATGTTTAATAGTGTGAAATCCAAAAACCGAGTATGGTTTGACCTCCGTTCAATCTTAATACGTTGGTGCTTCACATGCGGATACTAAATTTGATTATCACATCAATTGAATTCATAACTTATTGTAAATAGACTTTAAAAGTGTTGAGACTGATAAGTGATGTTATTTATTGTTTACGAATCATCCAGTGTTGAATTTTGTGTGCATATCTCACAGTATTATGCGCCCGCAACGACCGAAACGATAATTTTAACAAAAATAAATATTAGACGACGTGTGCGAGTTAACGTATACAAATACTGAAAGATAAGTTTTATGTATTTATATATTTTACATGGTAGTAGTGTTAGGTCCTAATTCATCCGATAGTGCCAGTAAAGTGATATAAGAGGCCCTTAATGTATTGTATTTATTTGTGTTTTGTTTATTAAGTAGTGCATTTTGGATTAATTCCTCCACCCGATATATCAAAGTAAAAGTTATTTAATTGTTACACTCGTTTCAGATTTCTATAGTTGTAGGTGATGAACTATTAGTTACTCCCAGAAGTATAAACAAGAGGCAAAATAAACACTCACAATTATTCTCGTTGAAAGATCTTACCTGAATGCAGGAAAATATTTTACAATTGGTTTTTAAACTGTTACTTTGAATTATATGTTTGGTACAGTACTTATTTATAAATATTATTTATAACCAAACGCTTATAATTTAATTTAAATATTGTCTTGTATAGATGCAAGATATGAAATGTTTGATATTGATTAGCTAATTGCTCTGCCTTGTGTTTTGTGCAAGAAAGACCAAATTTGTAAAGAGTATGTAAATGTATTTATAAAACTACGCCGACCTAATAGTGGTTTTAGTAGCTCGCTTTTGGATCAGTTATTTAAGTAATCATTGTAAATAGTTTATTTTTTATGGTTTACTTACATGTTAATTTTATTTTTTATTATCTACTGAGATGTATAGTTTGTATAGGTTAGTATGAAAGAGAGTTTGCTTCAGATTGTGAAAATTATTGTCAATAATTAACTTTCAAATGCTTTGTATCATGTGAGATGATTGATAGTGTCATTCCAGGTGTAGCTGATGCCAGGTTTAGGTGGCCGGTGATTTCAGCCAGCTTATATTTGCTGCTTATGGAATTTATTATTGCAAAAACGTTTTATACTTTCATTTATCCATTTCATAACGGAAGTCTATTCTTCAAAATCAAAAGTATTTTACAAATACGATGTATAATTTTTTTTTGTTAATGTAACACAAATGTCACATTATATCTTCCTGTATCCTTTATATAGTTTTGTACCATTAGCCACTCTATTCGTAAAAATCTCGATAAGATCATTAGTGCTCATCATGCTCCACATTATCATAGTTCATCCATATATCTAGTTTGTAAATTCCATGTGACTGGTTTAACTTACAGCAAATTTATAGAAATTGTCTAAACATGAAATAACAATATCGTCACTATATGCGAGTATACAGATGTTAAATTGCATTCAACATATTGATCGCCCACACGGCACGAGTTTCTCCTCATCACTGAAGAGGCTCAGGGCGTACACCAGCATGTTGCTCCAATGCAGAATGTAGGTCAGACAAACGTAAAATACCAAATTATATTTCATTTCTGTATCTTCCAATAAACTGACTCATTACTGTTTAAACTTCACTTGGAAGTATGTTTGGTCATATAATTAGTTCAAGTGGAGTACATGTTAGTTGGTAATTTCATGGCATAAAAATAACTTATTATGGAGAAGTCTTTATTACTATATGTTTATAGATTTGTATGACTAAGAATCTATCTTATATAGTACAGGTTGTAAGAAGTCAATGTGTGAGCTCAGCTGAACTTGAATGAAATGTTGAAAGGTGTAGTCTATTAGAAATTCGTGATACTATTAATATACCTACTGAATTGAAAGAACAATAAGCCAAATTAAAAATGGAATTGAGATATTGATCCACATTATGTTCACAAACAAAATAACTATTTCATAAGGTCTGAATTGATTGTGGCATGTGAAGTTATTGTCGTAGACATGTAATAAATTGGTGAGTTATGGAATTATAATGTTGGCTGTGCTGGAGATTATTCATGTAGTATAAAATAACTAAAAACTACGACTACATTTCGCTGTATGTTATAGTCAAAAACAATGACTTATTATAATATTGTAGAAACTATTTAATAGCCAAATTGTATTCCAAAAGGAAAGTGAGGTTTTGTATTTGAATTATATATCACATAATGTCTTAGTTCTATTTGTTTTGTACCAACATAACCCATTTGAAGAACTGGAATAAATATGTCAAATTATCTTACTGTTTTTATTAAATATTGACCAGGCAGGTAATTAAAAATTATACATAAAGTTATTATCCCATGGCTGCAGATTGGGTGGCATAAGGGGCGGTGAAAGCCGGCTGCTGAGTTGTAAGATTCATCATTTTATATCCATTTAAAAATTATCCATTTATCCTTAACGTTATCCTGTTTGTAAAGAAAATGACACTAATAATAGAAAAAAAGGTATTAGTAAAAATGTATACGTAAAAGCTACATATTAAAGAGTTAGAGTAGAGAGAGTAATTTAGATACTTTAAAAAATGATAAAAAAAATTGTACTTAAAAAAAAAAACTAAAATGTTGACTAGCTAATTTCATGGTGTGGGTTTTATGTGACGGTGTGCGCGCGCATACTAAATTTTACTCACATAATTTTTCCCTAACGCGCCAAAAGTATGACTTCAAAAAAAGAAAAAAAAATGGAATAGTATATGTAATGAGTATGCTCCATTTTATAATAGATCTCATTACATAATGTACTTTTCTCCAGTAAGTAATAGCAAACAAATTGTTACAAGAAAATAGCACTATTAATGTAAATAAAAGTACAGGCAATTCATTCTTTACACTAAATTAAACTAGTCTAGTAACCCACCCTTGCTGTTTTGGGAAACATGATTTAAAACTAGTAATAGTTACATTATAATGTAATATAATAGTTATATACATATATAAACACCTTGGTCCTGTGTTTGTAACATTTCTCATGGATGCTCAGGTCTTATTGGTTGTAGCATTATGTTGTATAGTCTATAGCCTTTATCAATAAATGAACCATCTAACACAATCAAAATTCTTCAATTCAAACAAGTCATTTCTGAGATTAGTGTGTTCAGCCAAACAAACAAACAAACTCTTCAACTTTATAATATTATAGTATAGATAAACTATAAAAACTTAATATCTACATCCAAAAGTATAATCAGTATTTTTTTGCAAAGGTCTCTGCAAAGGATGAGCAAGTAACTTTGCTATGCAGTCATGGATTTTTGTAGCATTCCTTGACACTTCAAAGACATATGAATAACCATCATCTAAATCTTGTAACGCATCATAAATCTCTTCACATTTATGTTCCGCGCAATCTTCTTCATGTGCCAGCAGGATATCAATGTAAAAGTATAAATGTTTCTTGAGGTAATTAAGATATGGATCCTCTTGTGGTATTAGAGGTATACAATTTGATCGTCCATACAACACTATCATTCTTACAACGTATGGCGGAGGCAACATGCACTGTGTTGGGTTATAGTCCGGTATCTCTACTTCCTCTTTTAAGATTTGAAAGATTCTCTCAAAATCAAGTGTCTCCTTAGTGCATTCCTCTTCATCCAAATAATCAATGGCATTAATAATATCTCTTACATTACTAGTAAAGTTTTGCAACCAATATGGTATAGTTTTTAGTACAAGTAAAGCAAACTCTGTTTTCTTATTGATAGCATGTTTAGAATGCAAGAAAAAATCTAGCACTCTCTTCAACATGTTTGTGGGAGTGAATGTAGTTCCATCGCCCAAACGATACAATGAGGTTTCATTATCAGAGCACATGTCTAAGCAGATAATTATTCTTTCTTGAACATTGACATTGGGTACATTTGGCTTTTGAAGATTGGCCAAAACTTGCTCTCGTAATTCATGTAAATCTCCACTGGGAGATTTATTTGAAGTATTGCTGCAACAGAAGAGTGAAAATTAAGGAATAAAGGATAATGTACATATGACACATTTTAATTTTGTTCGTATATATTAATTACTATACTCAATCCATATAGCATGGCATACCAAAAAATATATATTTGTGAAGCTGCACAACATTATAAAACTAATGTAAAATAAATGATACATACTCAGTATCGTGAGTGTCGATTTCTGTTGCATTGGGGCTGCTGCCTGATAACAGTTCAATATCTGGGGACTCCATTGCTTACAAACATAGGATATACAAGCTCTAGTTTTCTTTATCATAAATTGCTGTGTTTCATGATACTTTTAGTGAATGTACATTTTTATATGCTTTTATTTTATACTCACAAGCCAGGCAGAGTTTTGGTAGAAATATTACGTCTCTAAACTGTTATAAATAAACGTCAACCAAAACAAAACAAACCACAGATCAAATAGAAATACTACGTATGTACTCTGTTATGTAACCACTCAGTAGAGATACTACGTAAAATAAGGCCACGGGCACGGTATTTCGGTATATAGATACTAGTCTGATTAAGGATAGGCTATCTTCATAAATATTTTCATTTCCACTTTAATTGTCTTGTTCGCTTTTGGTTTATTTATAATTGATTAACCAATTGTTTACCCTTAAGTTGCACCCCCATACTAGAGATCTTCACTTGTGTCGCTCATATTAATTCAAATGTACCTATTAATTATTGTTTGTTTGACCGCTGTTGATAATTGTTCGTTCATAAAAACAATTAAATCCTTAAATATTCATTTTTTTTCATGTTGGTTAAATTCAAAAGTGTGTGTCGTCACAGATTAAATAGAGACTTTACTATTAATTAACTGGATAGGTACGTAGTATCTCTACCTAATCTGCGTTTACTAGTGATTTGCATTCTGCCGTGCGGTTCTGTCATTCTGTCAATATTTATGATTTGTGTTGTATTTTTTTTGTTTCCTCACTTTCCTCATATGTTGTGCAACTTTGAATGGTTTCAGCTTTGAATTTAAATGTCTGGAAAGAGGTGAGATCATACAAAATGTTGTACTAATTAGTTTAATTTGAATATGGCATAAAATTAAATATTACTGTAACTGTGTATACTAGTAATGTTAATGTTTTCTAATCGGCCTTTGTGAGTCAAAAAGTTAAGTTTTTTAATACGTACGAGCTAATGAATAAAACGTGTTAAATATTTCATCAGGTTCAAAAGAAATTAATTACGTTACATCATGGAGAAACTGAGTGATGAGCATATACAACTGAAGGAGAAAATTAAATTAGGCGAAGATTTAATTAAAGAAATACAATCAATTATAACATTGGACGGAGCTCTAAAGCTGCAGAGGAAAATAAAACAAGAGATACTATTTTTACAAAGAGTATGTTGGTTGTTTTCAAAATGACATTTAGTGTTAAGTAATGTTCACCTAAATTGATACTTATTACCTACCTACTAAGGTATGTAAATACTGGAAGTTTAGAATTTAATATTTCTTTTACAGTTGCAAAAATCGAAGAATTTTAAAGTTGAACAATTGTCTTGTTCAAACCTTAGACATTTGGGAGCATTAGTGGACTGTGCCTTACGACCTGGAGTGATATCTGTGTGCAAAACATTTCATATGCAAAATGACAGTAAACTGCTTATTGACGTCATAAGTGATGAGGGTAAAACATGGACTAAAGGTATTACTTCTCCTAGTTTTGTTATTTATTATTTACAATCTGTCTCACTGATATTTTTTTGGGCTTATGGTTATTTCTTAAAATGGCATACATTGCCATCTATTGAATCCAAGCATAGGGTTAAATTTAAAGCATTGTTAAAAATAAATAAATAATGCCAGACTCATAACCATACTAGGATTCCTCGTGTTGCAAGTGTCATAGACATCACACAGACCTAGAAGTGAAATTTAAACTCATTCAAATTTCTGCCTCTGGTCCACGTGGTGACTTGTGCAATGTGAATCATCAAACAAAGTGTTGTGCTCAACTGGTCATGTAATTCCCAATACCCACATTTTTGTAACCAATGATTACCTATTATTTTTGTGCAACGTAACAAATTTGCATTGCATAAATTTATATATCAATTAATGTATCTTGATA
The DNA here is from genome assembly GCA_018248895.1 of Carystus phorcus. NCBI lineage: Eukaryota > Metazoa > Arthropoda > Insecta > Lepidoptera > Hesperiidae > Carystus > Carystus phorcus. The sequence continues at coordinate 9,150 of DWJN01001443.1, forward strand.
TTTATAGCTAGTTAATTATTAATGTACCTTGCTATTTTTTGTGTTATATGATATGTGTATTTTATTTTTAGTGATTGCAAGGAATCCGAAATCACTATCTGCATTAAGTTCAGGGAATGCTTCGTATGGTGCTCGATCAATTTTAGACCAAGCAGAAGACTATATTGAATGTGCTAAGCTGTACCCATGCATGTACCAGTCACCAAAGGCTGGTAAAATTATCTAATTATAATAATACTTGTTGTAAACATAAAAAATGTTGTATTAAAAAACTAGATTGCTGATAATTGAACAGTTAGTAATTTAATAGTAAGAAATATTAATGCCAACAGTCATTTTATCTTAGGTTTGAACTGTAGATGAAAATTGAATGAACAAAGTCAGTTCTATAATACCTATATAAGTTGGTTCTTTTCAAAGATCAGAAAGTTTAGTTCTTAGTAATTCCTTCATATACTCGAAATCTAAAATTGGTAATACAAAAAGTACAAAAATGTCTTGCAAGTGCAAGTTAATTACAATGTCTATTTCTAAACATATTATTCAGCTACAATTTATCAGGTTCTTATAATTACTTTGTAAAGATGAAGTATATAAAAATGAAATGAATAAGAAAATTTTGAGTTAATACTAATTAGTAATTTTACCTCAGGTGGTGTTTGAATTTGCAAGTGGAATTGAAAAAACTTTGGCAAGCAAATTGCAAGCTTTGGGTATTGTGGTGAAAGGTGATATTTTGCCGGATTCTAAACCAGTGGATGATGTTGATGACATTTGGGAATCCAGTGATGAAGCAGATTCTGATACCGAGTCAGACAGGTAATATTAACATTATTTGTTTCACTATCAATGCGACTTGTATTTTGATATTATTAGTAGATTAATATAAAATTTTATATTGTTAATACACAAAATATCATTTAATTTTTAACTTGTATTTTGTATTTATTAAAATTTTATTTGACTTTTATGAATTCAACAATATACAAAATTCTTTTAATCAATTTGAGTTGACTAACTTTATTGTAGGATTCCCAAATTATGTCCTGAATTGTAACAATTTTTCTATGTAGTGTATACATTTATCTAAATTAACTTAATAAATTGAAAATACCATTTTCTAATTACAGGCCACCTACTAGCATGCATGGGATGTCTCAATGTATTGACGAGCATCAATCTATAGATACGCTTAACTTGGACGTAACTGCTATGATGGCATATGTGAGCAATATGACTAATGGTCATTGTAATTATGTATTCAAACAAGATGTTCTAACGCAACAATGTGCCTGGGAGGCAAAGAGACCTGTCAAACCTATTTTAGAGAAACTATTTGAAGGTTTGGAGTTAATATTTTTGATATAATTTCACTGAATTTATGCCCCACTCAATCTTCTATATATGTATACAATAAATCTGTAACTGATTGCTGACTACATCGCAAATATATTTAAAAAATCATAATGGGGGGCTTTTATATTTTCAAGAGTACCTAAAACAACGTGTTTTTATTTTATTTTTGACTGTATGTTTGTGCACACTAATTTCAGAAACGGCTTATCTGATTTCAATGCAGTTTTTAGGATTATATTGCGATGGGTTTAACTTAATATTTAGTGTTTTTTTTTATTGCGGTTACAGTGCAAACACAGGTTTCCATTTTTTTATTGATATTTAAGTACAGTTACAATTATGCTGGTATTCTAGAGGTACTAATCAATCTAGTAATAACTTTAATCTGAAATTAAAATATGAAATTTCAGGTAAAGATCTTGTTTGTTGCACTACTGCTTGGAGTGATTTTGAAAAAATTGTGAATATTCTTGGAGGACCTAATGAGAAGAAACGGGCCGCAGAATTAAAAGAACGCATAACAGTATTTTCTGATGATTTTGAAGGTAAGTTTTTTGTTACTTATGTTGGTGTTAAAATTTGAAAGATCTTTGATGACACAGAAAGATTCATTTATATATTGTAATTATCCATTTACAGGGAAAGATGATTATGCGAGACAATCTTTAAAAGTTCGAGGCCATGTACGGTTAAGATCCAAAATTGTATTCAATTTTGGTAATAGAATCAAAGCTTTAACTGTTTCGGCCAATGAGGGTTTTGTGAGAGCCGCAATGCAACAGGTTGGTGATGTGTCTTCGTCTTATTTTAGTCAGAGAACAGAATATCCACTTGTGTAATGAAGTTATAAGTTAATAGTAAACATTTATTTTATTCTTTCTAATTAATTAATTGGCTTATTTATTAGTATAATGTGTCTGAATGTAGAATTATAGGTAAATAGTAGTTATTTCTAAAAAAACATTACATTTCATTCTAACTTTCAAATTAATTTCAACATTACATTCTAAAAAAAAAACATAAAAATAGAATATATGTACATCTCATCGCTAAAGATTTCAATACATCAATTCTATTTGGCCTCAAGCACTACTAGCGCCATTTGTTCAGAACTTTGTGCCGCTTTTCTCATTATCGTAGCTATCAAATAAGTCAATCTTCTGCTTTTATTTAGCCGGCAATGTGTCTTTGAGGTTGTGTTTTTAAAGACAATTACACAAACCCAGACCGAGAACAGAAATTTAAATTCATCATTCAAATTTCTGCCTCGCTGCGAATCGAACCCTGGACCCTTAGAATGGCGGTCCGACGCGGTGACCATTATGCCACGCGGGTTGGATGTTGGTTATTTTTCATAAAGTGGGATAGAATATAATTATATTTTTTTCAGGGAGTGACTTACGCAGCATTTATTCATGAATCTCGAGCACTCACTGAAGGAAAAGAAGCTACAGCTACAGAAATTACATTGTGATACTACAATTTGTAGATTTATAAATAAAAACAGCTTATATAATTATAACAAGTTTCAACCATTTCGATCAGTGATAAGCAAATTTGCCTTTTTATTTCTTACTAAATTGCTGTTATTTGATAATAATTTTACTCCAGTGTAAATATTATGTTGAATATATTTATTTAACTGTATTAGGAATTTTACTAATCCCGGAAAATAACAGTAACTGTTATTATAATAACAAACTTAATTATCAATATAGCTACACGAGAATGAGTTATGAAACTCACTTTTATGAAAGAATTTATTTTATCACAAAATACTACTATTCGAGTACCACCAGGGAATTAATCACGTTCCAATACATTCATTCCCCATTTCCCATTTTAAATCTAAGAAAATTCACAGATAAATACACTTCCTCAATTTTAAATCAATATACAATAGAAGCGCTTCGAACTTATGCGATCGACAGAGTTAAGCTACAGAGAGCGCGGTCGGTGCCTGGATGGGTGACCGCTAGTGGCAAGTTTCTTGGGTGTTTCCGTGCTTCAGAGGGCACATTAAGCTGTCGATCCTGGTTGTTATCGTAAATAACAGTCGTCAAGCCATATGGAGGGGCTTCAGGCGGCTTAAAAACTTCTGCCAATTCCCCGCCAATCTGCATTGGTGCAGCGTGGTGGAGTATGCTCTAGACCTCTGCAGTAGTGAGGAGAGACCCGTGCTCAGTAGTGGGGAATTAGTGGGTTGAAAGCACGACAAACATAATATGCTTTGGTTTTCGTTATAGATCGCTTCTATACTCTTATTTTGCGTTGTAAACTTTAGCGTCGATTGAAAATTGGCGCCATTTTGGATAAAAGTATCCACCTGTAACAATATTATTTTTTAAAACAAGGTCACAAAATCCTTATTGTGTGAATGATTGGAAAAGTTCCTTGTTAATAACATTAAGTGATTGACGTGGGTAACGTTTTTTATAATTAATTAAAGAGCAGACGATGATAAGCGCTCAAAGATATGGGTGGAACCAAAGATATTGCAGATGCGTTGCTTCCCAGAAAGGAAGCTGGGGTAACGACATTGCGTCAGAAATATTTATAAAACAGTTGTACGATAAAATTTAGAAGGAGGGCTGAAGTTAGTCGCATAAAATACTATTCCACTATCTAATACATTACAAACATTGAACTGTACAAATGTGCAGAATATTAGGCTTACATAGCAGAAGAATAATCAGGCTTACCTCACTATTCTGAGAGCCACCGTGTTTCGTTGGCTTGGTCATTCTAGACGTATTGTTGTTCGTTTAATCTATATTTATTTTATACTAATAACCAAAGTAATGGGCTAAAATCTATTTGTACATTGAAAATAAAATGAAATTTAATGTAAATAGGTCTTGTTATCGATATAGAGATAACTTATTTTGGAATTATTGTCTCTCTGTTTACGTGCAGCCATCACGCGGAAAACATTAATTATAACTAGGATACTTTTCATAAAAAAATAGAACTGTACTCTTAAAATACAAGTTACTAATTACAAGTTACTCTTAAAATTCTAATAACATCAAATAAATAAATATGTTTCTAATTTATGGAACAACAATAACATAATTAAAGACGTGTTCTTGACGTAAATTTGATATTTACTCCCAGAATAAATAGACGTTCGGTTAAATAACCATATTTTGTGGAATTGAAGTTAGGACGGGTTGCTGGTTATCTATAAAAAGGAAGCTCATTATTTAATAATAATACAGAAGCTCACACTAGCTAACACATTCGTGTTGGTTAAACGAACGTACATATAAAAGAAAAATAATGATCCAACAAATGTTTTTAGTTGTCATACATAAAAGAGAATTTAATCCAGGACCTCTAAAAACAAGAATCCTGTTACGTCTTTTCTAAGTTACAGTATTAAAGATCTCTTATCAAAATATGAACAAAACAAGAAAAATGTTGTTACTATAATTCAAAACATTGCCCCAGGGCTTGCGTTGGAACTTATTCTTTTACCTATCTACCTCCTAAATCGCTAACAGAATAAAAAAGTCGTTACGAAGTTGTAGAATGAGGTTTTTGAAATTACGAGATAGGGAATATAAAAATACTTCCGACTTTTTGCTATAAAACAACAATTTGCATAATACAGCATCTGGTTTCATTTCGAGGGATTACGAACTTTGCGTACAACTAGTTATAATAAAAGGCCTTATTATCTACTTCTTTCGATGATTAATTTACTTGTTGGTGTCGTGAGTTTAAAATAATAATTTGCTATCATTAACTTTCAATATTTACTTAGATTTTTCCGTGATTTAGCTACTTAAAATTACGTTATATTATATGTGAGATTGGCCCGGAATGATTCGAAGATAAACATATGCAGCCGACCGATTTACATCCTCCATGCATATTCATAAGTACAACAATCCTCTCGAAATTGGCATTCGTGTGTACGTTGACTTCTAACACAATTTGTGCTAAGCGGGCCGAGAAACTGGCGAACTCTTCAGCAAACTACAATTCAATTTGCGAGAGCGGATGCTGTGGCCCGTATCTTCGCGTAGTTCGCCACTATCGTTCAAGAATAACTAACTTGGTCCTGTGATGCAAATGACATTTGAGTTATACGTCGCAAATATCGTTTAAAGTTAAGAGATGTATAGATAGTTTATTTTTAACATGCTTTGGTAAGTTGATAAGTATGTCGATCTGTCTGTATCTATGGAAATAATGTTTTTTATGTTATTTCATTAACTTCTAGGTGTTTCTTTTGCTTGAAAAAATTTAGTTGTTATATGGACTGATGACAATGTGGTATCACCAAGCTTGTCTGATAAGGCTTGGAAGTAGAAGACCAAACCTTGGTCTAACCAAACCAGAATTTTGAAAAGAGTAAACTCATAGGTATTTCAAGCTTTTTTGCTATTGAGTTTACTGTTCCTGTGAAGTAAGTTTGGAAAAATATTTATTTATTACTTTATTGAAGAACTATATCAAGTTTCGCTTCGTGAAACAGAATGACTATGAAATGTATTTTTCTCGACAAAACTAGATAGAAGGTACAGGTAGCAAATTAATTTTTATAACCTACGGAGCAAAACGATGACGACAATGTCACGTTAGCACAGAAAAAGTCATGGACTATAAATAAAATAAAGTTATGGTAAAATCCTTTATCTCTAGCACGATAACTCGATACGTAAATGAACCGGAAAGACGCACACGTAACGCAATTACCATCACAGTGCACTCCTGACGTCGAGTGCTCAGTCCGTTCAGTAATTACGCTCCGTCCACACACTGTCTACCTCTTGTCACTTGCTTTTTTAAGCTTACGAAACGATTTTCTCGATTTGAATCCATGCGTTTTTTACTGTTTATTCTTTCGTTTATAAATTTCTCTGTGTTGATTTTTATATCGTGTATGAGCATTTATTTAACATGAAATAGATTTTGTACTATTTTTTCCTTTTTTTATCGTTTCAAATCGAATTTAGGATGTTACATGGCAGTGGTCTAACATTAGTTAATTTTAATGTTTCATAATGTATATTGCTTCTCTGTCTATTGCATTTTAAAGTACCTTTCTGAAACGAAGATCGTTACAAAAATGAGGCGCTTATCTTAAAATGAATTTTAAATTCATAATCCTATTTTGCAACCATAAGATTACACGTTTTAAATCAATTATTGGGTGTAATGTTAAGCTAATAGTAAGCTTCGTAGAACCCATTGTATGAGTACTGTTTCGCAATGGCCATGATCAAACTTATTGAATTCATAATAGGTACACGTTTTAAATATACACAATTGAGATCTTAAATAAGTTATAAGAAGACATAGGTATTTACGAGACGATATTTCAACAAGTCAAAGTCAATCAGTCATATTTATGTGTAACAAGTTAGAGCCAACCAGGTCGAAAACAATAATACCTAAGTTGTAATTATAATTTTATTGCTTAACTAGCAGACTCGGCCACGCGTTGTTGTAACTAAGGTTTACATTCTTCATTTACCTTACACCGCCTAAACTAATCTTTTTTTAAGATATTAAACAAATAATTTGCAATAAAATAATATTGTGAAAATAAATTGAGATGTAAGCTACCTATCCTATCTTTCAAGTCGGATCAAACTGCACATGGTGTGCAAAATTTTATTAAATTCAGCTAAGTAGTTTAGGAGTCCATCGCGGACAAACACCGTGACACGCAATTTATCTAAATTAAGATTTAATGGTACACTAAACGGTATTGTTCTTTTAGTAATTTTACAAAACCATCTGATACTTATCTACATTATATGTGTGAAACTTGCATACTGTTTTGTTTTAAAGAAAGTTTGATATACGAGGATAATTTGTAGTGACGCAAACAAGTAAACGGCACTTAGAGTGGTTCCGTGCTCCGAGGAAATGGTGACCAGAAAGGAAAGTTTGGGTAAAGACCGCGAACCTTGTGTACTTTGTCATGCATACGTGTACCGGAAACTTTTAAAACTTTATTTCCAAGTGAAAACTGTTGTATAAAGTAATTTTAGTTAAAATATTATAGTGCAAACTAAAGTTTTAAAGTTCCCAACAAGTGCTTTATGAGTGATAGTTTTACGAAAAGTAGACATGTTCTTAATGTAAGATTTAAATTAGTTATGGATTTAATATATTGATAGTAAAGATTAAAATCTGTATTTACATTTTTTATTAATACACATTTTTTATTAATACACATTATAGATATGAATACACATTCGTCTTTGAAAAATAATAAAACATCTGTGGAGTTTTGCAGTTACAATAGTTCATAATTAGATGACATTTTTATTGAATAGCAATATAAATACACCGAATTTATGTGGGTCTATGAAAGTGGGAAACAATATTAGGTAGCGAACATACCCATTCATAATATTACTGCGTAGTAAAGCTATGTGAGCCTTTGTCATAAAATTAATTAATACCGGAATAAGCGAGTGAGCATCTGTGTTACGTTAGAATTATTTAAGGCATCCCAATGAGGCGGTTTGTGAAATGTTTACAGCAACGAGCTCAATTCCTTCCTAACCCGTACATACAAATAAGCCCGTTTGTACAGATATGAGGGCCTTTACCCAAACACAAAAGATGTATTTACTTTCTGGGTACAATCGGTTTCAGCAATCAAATCAAACGCCCATCCATTAGAGTTCTAAAGAAATGTTGAACGTATTTTTTAGTTAGTATCAAAAATACATTAAGTTCAAATTCTGTAATTCCCAAAAAATATACAATATACCAAACATATTCTAGTTGTATTTTTGTTGTTTTTTTCATGAGTGAAATTTTATTCAAACTCAAAAAGTAAATTATTAAATAGTAGCAAGCAATTTTATACACCGTTATCAGTTGTTTTATTGTGCGTAAGTTTTATTATTCTCTTACCAACGGCAACCTATATAGCTGAAATAACATGCAGTTACCTTAAGACAGAGTTCGACTAAGTATTTTTATTTTCACGGAAAAACGAACTCACGCAGCGCCACTTCGTCGACATTTGCGACTTAGGTATATTACTTGTGACGACAAAGTCTAAACGTTATATTTCAATGTATACATACATATACTGAGTTTGATATCTGAACCATAAACTATCTTGACGTCCTTAACTAATCCCACGGTAACGCTATATTATTCCGGGATAAAAAATAGCCTATGTGTTATTCCGAACAATTATGTATCTGTCTCTGTAGAAAATTTCATCAAAATCTATTCACCCGTAATAGTGTGACTGAGCAACAAACATCCTTCCAACATTCGCATATGTATATATTATTTACAAGTGATTTGTATATAACTGTATGTCGAACAAAAGTGAAAATTAAAGGAAAAACACATTCGGCTTTGTTACAGTTTTATTATTCTTCTTGTATAATAGTTGGTCATGTTAATAGACTATTTCGGCCTTATTACAAAACGTGGACTAGCAAAGTACCTGTTTAAACTTCTATTAGACCAAGTAAAATAAACCTTGGCTTAAAGT
>DWJN01001444.1:0-17990 GCA_018248895.1 Carystus phorcus
TTTTTATGCCGTAAGCCGGAAAACGAGCAGACGGGTCACCTGATGGTAAGTGATCACCGTCGCCCATGGACATTAGCGACACCAAATATACATAGGTTAGCTTAAGTCGCTTTAAAAATTTTTCTTTGATATTAGTGACAAATTTGTATACTATTTCCCCTACTAATGGCTGCTTACTAGCGAGATATTTAATTAGTTCTGAAAAACGATGGGTTTGTGCGTCGTAAAAATCCTTAATAATAAAACGTTGGGTTTCAAATCAGGTATCTAGAGGAGATTTTTGCCGTCCATTTTTATTTTATTAAAATAAGACGCAATTAAAAAAAAGTTAAATATCTTGGACGTGAAATCAATGACCCTTACGTATATAGTTCTCGATCTTCCAAACACGTAAATTTTTATGTTTATATAATTCTTCTGTTTGTATGTGTCACTGAACTCCCTAAACGATTGGATCGAATTTTAAGATGTTTTTGAGTTTACAATTTAATCCATAGAAAAAGTTTTATGTTGTCGGACAACATCTGCCGAATCCGCTAGTATTGTAATGGGACCGAATGAGTTTGTCTGGAAATTTCCAACTTTAATAAAATTTCTACAGTAAATAGTTATGTAAATAAGAGCGAACATGTGGTAGTTATATGCCGACACATGAAATAAGTAAGTCATTTGAGCAATCTGTATTGTGACACTATTGTAAAATTTTTATTGGTAATGTTCTTGTAATATATAGTTACAAGTAAGATTTTAATAGAACAAAAAAATAGCGAAAAGGATTGTCACCAGTTTTTATATTAATTTTTCTTTAGATCCTGAAAGACAATATTAATTTTCTGAACGAGAATATGCAGGGCGTAAATAAGGGTTATGAATTATGATTTACTTCTGTCATGGTAGATAATGTTATCGGTAGTATTTTGTAAAGCAATCGTTTGGAAACGATACTATGTGATTTTGAAGTGTGGTATATCCTCCATGGTCTGCTGTATAATGTATGCTAACGGCGAGGCACGGAGGGGAAAGGCGCGGAGGAGCAGCGCGGCAGCGGTGACATTGCATGTGCGCGCGCGCTCTCAGTTGTAGCCTACGCCGCGTCGCGTTTGCAGGTGTTCGCTAGTGTTCGACTGTGACAATAAATTCGTATCGAGAAGTACTCCATGAGCGTTCGCGCTCGGCTCGCAACCTATGTCTGCCGCCACCGATGCTCCGCCTGGACTCCGTTAGAATGAAGTACCACTATCGTTGCATCTGGAACAAGGAAATAGTGTTCAATTCACAAAAACTCGTCAAAAGACGTTAGATTGCTGTGGCTGTACCTGGACTCTCCCCGACGACTATCGCTCGCACCGTAGTAACAGTTATCGCACTATATTCGCATATACTTTAATAACATAGGACTTTATCGTAGAACTAAGGATATAGAAGAACGTTATTGTAAAGCGCAATAGAACACCATGATGGCACTTGCTGATCTGTATGCCGGTATGTAATTACCATGTTGTTTCCATGTCTGTGTGCCCTGTTAGGTGACATTGGGCTCGTGTTTTGTACAATAAGAAGTTTTGTTTATAGAAAGGCGTAATCAAGGTCTCCTCGCTCTAGTTCCTGTTTTTGTGGTTCAAAATAACTTACCGATTGATGTTTATCATCTTGTTCTCATATCTTAATCGTTACTTGAACTGGATATCGTAAGGTAGTATGTTTCGTAATGTACCAAGTTTGGTTTTTTGCTGTTTATTAACCCAAAAAATGATTTTACGTTCAAAGTAATGTTTTCCTTATAGATAAACGGGTAAATCAATGTTGAGTTAATTCAAGGTATATTAATAATCGTATCTAGTATATAATTGCATTTATAGGTTTAATTTGTTTTGCAAATGAGCTTTACTGTTGTTATCATTGCATAAAGATTGTGTTATTGATCATGTGCACGATGCTGAATACACGTTGTTAGGATGTGGTTCAAGTAACGTGTAGAAGCGAGCACTATACAGATTGCAGACTACAATCAATCATACCATAAGGGTTTAAGACTTGAAGGTCTAAATGCTATAACTTCTCAATATTAGATGTACTGGTTTCTAACGTTAGATGTTAAAAAATGGCTAAACGTATTAATTAGATGTTAACAATTTCAAGTTTATAAATAATATGTGTAGTTGATATCTGCTAACAAGAAAAAAAATATCTCACAATTAATACAAATGGTTGTAAAAAACGTTCTGTAATTTGAGAATTATTGAGGTTGCTTTCTAATAGAAATAACATGAATAAAACTTAGACAAAAAAACAAACATAACCAACATAAACATTTTTAGTTACTTTCTTACAGCCTTCACTGCCTAGCTAGAACAATAGTGAGCTTGACACTTGTAAGGTTGTCTGTGAAAACGTTTGTTTGGATTTAATTAAATGCTTTTATATAAGAACAACACGAGAGAATGGAATCTTTCGACACTTGCAAAGCGCGGCGGCTGATAAACCAGTTGGCGCACAGGGCGACCTCGGTTGCAACGCGGTCGATAATTAAAACGACTTATTGACCACTTGCTCCTATTCAGGCGCATTGATACAGATTGTGACCTACCACTTCACATGTTTACTTGGTTGCTGCCCATTACATTTGTTATCGTTGTCGATTTTTAATTAACTATCAGACTCGGCCATATGCTGTGACTTAAGTTTACATACTCTATTTAGCCGACTATTGACCTTACACCGCCATCTGTTAGAATCTTATGGAACTAATTCTTTGTAACATTAAACAAATAATTTGCAATAAAATAATATTGCGACTATAAATCGAGATGTAAGCTATCCTATCTTTCAAGTTGGATCAAACTCCACTCGGTGTGCAAAATTTGATTAAAATCGGTTAAGTACTTTAGGGGTCCATCGCGGACAAATACCGTGACATGTACTTTACATATATTAAGATCGATTATATAATAAATTCGTTTAAATTAACTGCACTCGACACATCATTTAACTCGAAAGTCAGGTTTATCCCATAGTTGAAACACCATTGAATAACTTGATATGAAAGTACTAGTCATAGATTTAGAATAGATAGACATATTCCTATGAGATACAGATATATTTTATAATATACGATAGCCGTAGTAAGCAAGCTTCGATGACTGAACATTACATATTCTTGATCCAGGCGAAAGCTAACGACGATTCCTTTGGCAAAATAAAAAAATAGATATTATGAATATGACCTCAACAGGTCGTTGGTGTTGTGTTTGTGCGTGCAGTAATTAGAAAACGTACGATTGACGATATTATTATCACTATCATTTTCCATACTTTTTTTTTATTAATTATAAGCTAATGCTTGACTATAGTCTCACTTGATGGTAAGCGGCGATGTAGTCTTGGGTGGTAAAGCGCATTAAAGCGCATACATGTTGCATTATCGATGTCAGAAACACAAAAAACAATAAAAAGAACAGTCGTTAGACGTTTATGTAAACATTTCTAATGACATAATCAGTCTATCGCTGTGCCTTATCAACAAATGACTACACTATATAATTTTAATGTACATTATAAAATTAATTAATTATAAAACGATTGCAGTGTCTCATCTCTGTATCTGAATTCAATATTCAGTTTGTTACTCTCGACAGACGCTAACTACGCAATTGATCTCTAATTTGGCGTGACCAATAACATGTTTTTATTTAAGGCCTGCCGCAGCGAACTGTTTTTTTTGCGCGCTAATACAAATTTGCCTCGCTTGCTAGGCCCCGTTACAGTGATAAGATTCTTCGAAATGGAATTTTCAATGTATAATTGCAATTTCCAAGAAATAATGTCCCTTAACGGTTACTTTATTTTGAAACGAGAAAGTTTTCTTAGATATTATTTAATAAATAACTAGCGGATTGACTAATGGATTCGGCGGATATTTTTGAGCGACACAATAAATATTTCTGCCTGATCGAGTTGTGAATCTAAACCGTTTTCGAATTCATTTAAACACATACAAAGAATTTCGTTATAATCGCTCCAGCCTGTAGGAGTTTAGTGACAAACTCGAACAGAAGAATTATATATATAAAGTTATCGAATTGGCGCCCTGTCATTGACTCCAGCCAGATCAAAATCAGAACAAATTAATGTTATTTACCGATTCTTGCTGTTATCGAATATGGCGCAGAGGGCACAGTCGCGGCGGCTTATTAGATTGTGTAAGTTTATCTAGGGTCAGCCTTTGTCGTCCGTCGTGCCATTTGTTGGCAGACGTTAATTTTATAAAAAATATGTAAAAATTGTAATGTTATGATAGATTTTGCTTTCTACAGATAAGTTCTTACTTAAACTTATCTTTTGAGTACGTACTCACTTACATTAATATACTTTGAAGGTACAAGTTTAATTAAGTGGTATACTTTTTTTGAAAATTGTTTTTTAAACTTTTACCACAACAAGATAATTTTATTGTTTTCCTTCATTTGACCATTTAAACGTGTAACGCCTATACTGATAATGATTTGAAGGCTGATCGCCATAATATTATGTACATTGGAATATTAATATAAATATTATTGAAGCAAATTGTTTTTCCGATGTAGTTAAGGCAATCCATCATTATGTGCCAAGCACAAACATGATTTAAATCATTGCCGCGATAAGTACATGTACATAAAATAGTTGTTACTTATAAATATGATACACATGTTTGTACACATGTAACTTGATTTTATTTATTTAAATGGAGCTATTTAAAAAAAATCTTAATAATTTAAATTGTCTATAAAAAGTAGAACAAATCATAATAGAGAAGAGCTAATTCCGATCTAAATTTCAAGTGCCGAGACGCATTGTTTGTCAATTACTTTCAATTGAATATTGTGAGCGTCGCGTGCTGTCGGCATTAGTTATTACTTTCAATAAAAATACGCCAACGAATCGACCTTAAATTTTATATCGCGTTGCGCATGTCTGCACTCCGTGTAATAATTCCCTCATTCAAGGAAAAATCAGTCAGTTTATTACATTGATAACGAGAGATTGATTTATACGTAGTATTCGTCTCATAGGAATTTAATTATGGAATTATCAGTCTCAGATAAGCTTTCCCGTGATATATTTTTAATAGTTTTGTCTCGTTTACTGTTGTCTATGTTTTTCTTTATTTTTAAAGGACACGGGGCAATTATCTTACAATAAATTTATTAAATTTCTGGAATTCATTACTGAAGATAGATTTAAAATATACAATAAATAATGTCTATCCTTTCTGATATTATATAAAATAGCGTCATGCTAAATAATTATCTATTTTGTACCTTCTATAGTCTCCTTAATAATTAAGTCTGTTTAGGTAATTATGAGTTTCTATCGTATATAAATAAATCGTGACGGTTAAGGACTTATTGAGGGCAAATAATTGCCAGTAAATCACTGAAGAGGATTAATAATTCAGTAGGTCAAAGAACAAAGTAATAGTGGTACCTATTAGTTTTTGCGGCATCGATTAGCGTGCAACATGAGATGATGTTTATTTAGTTCATGGTGCTTGCCTTGCATAATTCTAGTTAGGTTATGCAATCACAATAACTGTAATACCATTTATTCTACGTCCAATTTGTAAACTTGACATTCGGGCCAATGTGCAACAAATAACACCAATCAACGTTTACAAATATTGATATCGCCGCTTGCCTAAATATCCTTGTACATATTTTGTAGCTTACTACGACGTACTCTAATAGATACTGTACTTTATTTTTACAGAAAATATCTTCTCCAACTGGTTGGAAGAGAAAGTGGACCTTCCGATTTTCGAAAACATCTCTCAAGTACCAGAACGCGTGGAGGTGCCGCAGTTCGCGCCGGCTCCGGTCGCAGTCCCGGTCCAACCCGGGCCGTACCCGCAGAGCGTGCCGCAGCCGACCGACGAGCTGCTGCGCGAGTTTGAGTCCGTTTACGGAGCTGTTGCCGAATACACACACCTGACACCACCGCAGAGTCCTCCCGGCCCCGCCACTCAGCTGCTCCTCAGCTACGCGCAGCAAGCTCAGTGCGCCCCAGCCACCCAGATAGTTCAGACCGTCCCCCTGCAACCGGCCCAGGAGCAGTGGCCCGTCCAGTCTACTCCAACCATCTTGTCGGAGTTCGATTGCAGTTCGCAAGCGTTGGAGGAATTGGTACGAAGCCGCGCAGCGCATCTTGCCTCCCCGGAGCCATCTGGAGGCAGCGGTACGACGTCCCCTCGCTCCTCACCCCCTTCCTCGCCGCACTCCTCCTCCACGGACGAAGATTGGACGGTCCCGTCTCGCTCGAAGCCCTACTCGCGTTCATCGGACGACCGTCGCTCCCGTAAGAAGGAGCAGAACAAGAACGCTGCGACTCGCTACCGCCAGAAGAAAAAGGCAGAGATTGAAGTTCTTCTGAGCGAGGAGCACTCGCTTCGCCAGCGCCACTCCGACCTCGGCGACAAGTGCGCTGACTTGCAGCGCGAAATCCGCTATCTTAAAGGACTCATGCGAGATTTATTCAAGGCTAAGGGCTTAATAAAGTAGAAGCTTGACGTATCTAGGAAATGAATCTATCCGTACCGCGTGCTTGACGCGTGATATTTTGTTACAAAGAACTGAAGAGTCTCTTTTACTTTGATGATACAAAATTTAAAACATTTTTTCTCTTTGGAAGTAAGTTCTTTTTTAAATATAGTATTTAAACTTTAAGAGCATCGTCGAGCAGCATATTTCACAAGTAACTATTACCATTGAGCAGCATCATGCACAAGATCATCAGTCGAGGGTTTGTGTGACACCTTTTACACCAGAGGTGCGGCTATTCTCTCATCATTCATAAATATTTCATTATCGAGGATAGGTTGCATTCATTGTTATGAAAATATGAATTTTAATTTTTAACATTTATTTGGTATATTACCCTATTAATTTTTAAATTTATTTTTGTAATGTAACAATTGGATTCCGGGTTCTATTTTCATACAATATATGGAATGCGACGGCGGATATTGTAGTTTTATTTTAAGATTACACTTGTATGTAACTATAAAATAGCTATAGCTATAATAGAATAACGGAAACATACATCATAAGGTAGGTATATGTCAAATTCCTCTATATCTCATTTTATTTGTAATGTGAGACTAAATTAGTAAGCGAAGCAGATCGCATTTATGATTAGAAAAAAAATACAACAGTACTTTAGTTTAAAATTAATTAATTTTAATAAAAACTGCAAACAATGAACACATAGATTTTTCACTTTTACAATTTTGATGTCTTCACACTTTTTATAATTTCATGTAGTACCTACTTATTATTTGGTCACCGGCTCTAAAACAAATTCTATAGATCGCCTTGTACTGATCTTGTCTTTGGAGAGAAAGGTTCAAAGCGAACATTCATGTAATTGGTAAAAGTATTTGGGTATTTTTTGTTAATGGCCTTTAATAGTTTCTGTTTTATTTATACTTATTAACACCAGCCCTTGATACCATTATCTATCTTTCTGGTGGATACCATATTTCTATTCATGAAACCAGTATTTTTTATGTAAATAGCCGACAAACGAGTGGATGAGCCTACCACCATTAATGTTCTTGAGATCATTTAATGGACCACAATGTTCTAGCTTCGCATCTTCGCAACGCTTCGCAATATGCAAGGGGGTAGAATTCATCCACTAAAATGGTCAAATGCTAGTCCCGAGCTCGGGATGCAATAGAGCATTTTTTTATGTTACCAGCTGATAAATGAGTAGACGAGCCAAATGATAAGTGGTCACTGTCGCCCATGTTAGCAACACCAAAAGCATTATTGATGCTTTGCCGGCCTTGAAAGAAGCCTTCCAGCTGGAATACAATGATTCGTTTGGCGGCTGACTCAATTGAGTACACCATGCTTGTTGTCAACCTTAATATTGATGACCATTACGGTAATTAGTCAGTTAATCCGTAAAATCGAATTTAGAAGGGTGATATTTGGTTAATGAAATACACAAAATACCTATCAGTACCTATCAGTACCTATCATTTTCTACATACGTATATCCTGAGATGAAGTAAATGTATTATTTTAATTTAATATAATAGGCGGCAATCGAGCAGAATGTCATGATGGCAGGTAAGTACTTTAAATGTTTGAATTTAGTGGTGGTAGCGAACCATACATGTTTAAAATCCATCCATAAATTACGTCACACATTAACGGCGAAGGAGGGTGTCGACGAAGTATGACAAGGGGATGACAAGGGTCCTAAATTTCGTGACGTCACGTTTAAGAATCTATTATGATCGAAGTGTTACTACTTACTCGGGTGTTTTTGATTTTAATTGGAATAAAAAAATATTGAAATTGAAATTTTGAAACTGCTGTTTTAATTCACTTATCATTTGTAGATGTGAAATTGAAAAATTTGTGACGTCACACTAGGGAGGGGGGTTTTATAAATGTGACCAGCTTTGATAAGGACGGGGTAGATATTAAAAAATCATGAAATTTGTGTGAAATAATTTATGCATGTTCCCTTTGGTCGTGATTAAACCGAGTGGTCTAAAGGCAAGCGAGATTTTACAGAATAGACCTGGCGCCTTTGCCTAGTTCATTGTTAAACTGTATACCACGAACAGATTGGTTTGACTTCGACTGACTCCAGAATAGATGGGACATCCTTCGGTCTTGCAAATGTTATACAATGACGATAGAACCAAACTGGCTGACACACTGATCCAAGAAAGCACTTAGATAACCGACAAAGTTCAGAAAATAAGTCATTAAAGAGTCAGTGCGTATATATTATTTTCTTTCTTTTTCTCATTTCGTGGCCAGTAATTCAGCAGTGACACCTTTGGTGTTACTAATGTAGGCGACGGTGATGCCTGATCATTAGGTCACTGCAGACAGACTTGTCTGCTCCTTCAACTATTCACAAAAAAAAATTGGCTAACGGGGCTGAGTACTTGAATGGAGACCATGACTTAATGCAAACTGCCCACTGTGTCAGTGAACCGCCAAAGAGGACCGATGGCCACGCAGGCGTCATGAACTACCGACTGGATGAGTTTCCATGGTATAACGTGGGAGAGTTATGTCCAACAGTGGATAAATAGCTTTAATATGATTCTAACAACCTTCAATAAATCATAATACCTACATATTGTTACATATAAATTATTATCATTACTGCCCAAATTATGACGCTATTTTAGATAAACTAACAATGAATAATTGAGATTTTAGAATTATCTACAACACGAGATTTGTACATTATTTGCTGCGTAATTCGGGAATATGCGCCAATAAGGATAACTTGAGAATAATAGGAGATAAGCCGAGTAATAAGTATGCATATTACGTTTCTACTGATGGTATGAGGACAGGGACGATCCTCCCTGCCCGCCGGAATCTGCCTCCCGAATGTTATGAATGTATTAGGTACGCTTAGATGGCACGCAGGAATCTTCATGGATGCCGCTGCGGCTTGAAGGCCACCGAGACCTTGCTTCGAAGATGTGTGCTCCATTTTAAGTTAGGTATATGAAATCCCACTTTCAATAAAATGTACAATAAATATAGTTGTTCGGTATCTATAAATAATGAATGGATATGCGACATAGGAAAGGGGACACTAGCACCTGCGGGAGTAAGGGTAAATTATTAATGGGTGATTCGAAAAGCTCCTTATCCCCGTTGTTATCATTAGAAGGCAGTCGGTGTATTATATTTGTTATTAAGTGGCATAAAGACCTGGTTAGCTGTAATCTTTATTGATGCCACATGATAGAGCATGTTTCAGGTGCGCTTAATTTTTCTGAATAGCCGACAAGTCTACGACGAGTGGAATCGATGTAGTCTTGGTTGCCCGTGACCCATCAGTAACACCAAATATGTACATACATCACTAATTTTTTGTCGACTCAAGCGTATCTATATGTTGTGTTGTGTGTATAATTTTTTGAATTTATCGAAATAGGTATGTAGTAATCATCTTGCCAACAGGATTAGATTTGTCTTCTTTGCATATTTTTTTGAATCCGTATGTTTATTTGTACATTTTCATTGATGTATTATGCACTAATAGGTATAATGTGACAGTTTTGTTTTATTTCTTTAGAGACTGCATTATTTTCATGTTCACTAAATCGCCGAATAACTAACGGCATGTTACCAATTCGTTTAATTTGCATTGTTACTTATTTGTATAGTATGAAACTGTTTTTAGATAATGCTTTTATCATCCATTTACTACGCGTGGAACCTTGTATTAGTCGTAAGTAGTAACACTTATATTAGAAAAGTGTTTATAAAAGTATCCTTTTTTGTGGATATGGTTATTGTGAACCTGAACATTGTAAATTAGCAGCCGAATTATTTTCGCACGGAGTAAAAATGAACTACATAGGTAAGTATAGCTAGATAAGCCGTGAAAAAATTTGTCATTAATTTTCACCCTTCTCCGTCATCAATAATAAAATTACGGTCACATGAACAACACATAAAGACAAAGATACACACATTTAGACTGAACATAAATTTAAACTCATTATTACAATTTTTGTTTTGCTTAGAATCGATCCTAGGACTCATCGACTGCGGCCCTGCATGGTGATGCATTGCTTCACAGGTCAAATTGCTTAATTAGAATGGTATTTATGGACTAAATTAGTTGTTGCAATTAGGCAAATCCCTAAAAGCACAACAGTTTAGGGTTGTTCTAATATTGTTAAGTAGGTATGTAACATAAAGGTCAAAAAGAGAATAAAAATGCTTTAACATTTCTAAAAGCCGGCTTCATTATGCTGACGGAGGGATCACATTATTATGTAAATAAGAATTCTGTGCATAAAAGCCTACACGACAACTCGAACTTATTAATATGCATGTAGGAACAGGACATGTTTTTATATTATTATAACCATACCTACTACATAACAACTTATCACGATGGTATCACGTGCACCTTCGCGTTAGCAAAGGACGTGGCTATTATCGTTTATGGATTTCGGTTTATTTTCACACACGTATAAAATTTGGCAGTACCGAATAGTATTATATCATTCGTATAAATAAATTATACGATTCAACGAATTTAAACTTACCTGATGTTATTTCATTTAGTAAATAAGACGCAGCTGATCAAAGTTGAAGGCTTTATGGAAGTCATTTTAGCCGGAACAAATATTGCTTGTCCTCGTGCACTTGAGATTTATTATATGAAGTTCCATATGTAGGTAATTGTCAATTCTATAATCTCAACGGATTGCTGTGCTTGTACTCTGGGCGCTCGTGGGCATTAAGTAAACAATTCTGTGATCACTCGCGCGTTGATTGCCTCTGGTCTACCTGCACGTGTGGTGAGTGGACATATAGCCCACGAACATTAAAGTCCGAACATGAGCGGATCAGATCACTCAACTCGACAACGATGCCATTATTTGTGAATTCATTGATTGTTCATTCCTTGACCGCGTAGCTTTTCCCCTTTAACCACTTACCTCCTTGACTACGAGGGTCATTCGATGACAACGAGTGGACACTGAGCAAGTCGGCGGAGTTAGCTAGATGCTGCGTTGGTAAATGAGTGACGACCTATAAGCATTTCAGTGCCAATTATAGGATTTTGTTTGTCAATTGTTCGACATTATAGATATACCTACTCGTATACGTCTATTTTTCACGACTTAACTTAGGATTTTCATAGAAGATTACGTCGTATAAAGTCCTATTGTATTTACGCACACGTCTATTTAAGCACTAAGTATTCTTTTTCAATTGTAAAGGCGCGTCTGTCCTTGGCTGGCGCTTTTAAGGGATTAAGGATTATGAGGCCAGCTGGTTTTGAGATACGAAGCGCTCAAGTTAAACGTCTAGGATGGAAATAATTCTGACGTTATCAAGTGGGTTTTGTATCTGAGAATTCTTATCCAGGTCTTAAGACCGTTATAATCTAAATAAATATAGCAGGTATTGTATTTAATATTTTTATATAATATTTACAAAAGATTAAGTAAAAATGCATTTTAACAATGCTATTCAACATGTAGGTAGAGACGTTTACCTTATCTTGAGGGAATGCTATGCTTTAAGTACATTTGAAGGGCTTCACGTGAAGTCCCCGTAATACTACTACAGGTAAATTTAACTCCCAACGCTTTAAAGGGGTCAAGTCTTACAAGCTAGCATTTATTTTTTCAACAATAATAGTTTTTAGCCTATTTTTTATTTTCAAATTATTTCGTTTCTAAAGTCCGAAAACAATGTTCCACATTTTTTTGTTTACTGTTATTACAGAATAAAAAATCCGAAATGTTTTGTAGGCATTAATTGCTCGTAGAACAATGCTGGAAATGTATTTGTTGTTTGTTTTCACTTGTTATCGCAATCCATGTTTTGGTTCAGTTTAAAATTTTATTGTTCCGTCAAATGAACCCTTATAGTTTTGACATGTTCATCCGTCTGTCCGTCACCGTGGTTGCCTACAAAGTGGTTAAATAAAAAGGCTAAAAACAAATATTTAAACAACTATTTACTTTTAGAAAAGTTCAATACATTAATGCTTTAAATTACAAGACAATGCTCAGACCTTACCTATGGTATGTAGGTATGGGTTTTTAAATAAATATTCATCCACCCATATAAAAGAGCGTCCTAGTGCGAAACTGACTTCGAACTATCCAAGAAGAAATTTAAATTTTAAATGCAAGC
Organism: Carystus phorcus; assembly: GCA_018248895.1. Lineage (NCBI taxonomy): Eukaryota > Metazoa > Arthropoda > Insecta > Lepidoptera > Hesperiidae > Carystus > Carystus phorcus. The sequence continues at coordinate 12,696 of DWJN01001444.1, forward strand.
AGGAAAACATACCTAGTTTCACAATATAAGAACTTCTATTGACTCAATTTCCATTCAGGTTGGACTCGTATCCGTGATGGTGTATACTGAGTTAGTTATAGGTCGACTAACTAAAGCTGCAACGCACAATACTGACTCAATAAGTAAAAATGCATGACGTCACACTGTTTACTCATTACAAAAATCGATCCGTCTCTTTTGGATTTTGCCAAGTTTAAGAGAGTGATAAAGCTAATTTAATGTTTTGCGTTTACTGCGATTTATAGTACAAATTTAAAAAAATGCAGCATGATTTTCGTTTTAATTATTTTTTCAATCTAAATTCAATTTAAATTTAGAATAATATTGTCCTAATTTATAAATGGATTTTTTCAAAACATACTGTTTATTTAAAGAATACTGGTGTAAGTACTAAGTACTGGCTACTTTTAGTTTATCGACTATCATGACGCTTACCGATTTTTCTTAATTTGAAAAATTTTAAGTAGAATTGGCCAGTTACAAAAGTTGCAGCAAAAAATAAATTCAGTTTTCAAATAAAGAACACTTTTAAAAACTGTGCAAAGAACACTTAAAAATTTAACGTAGATACGTTAAATTCATAGTTTTTTACATAGAACACAGAGAGAAGTATATTTTCCTTGTTTTATGTACATATATTCAAGTATAAATTGGAGACAATTTAAAAAATGCGTATCATGCATCGAGATGAGTTTGAGTACATTAACTTTTTGCTCCATGTTATATTATGACTTTCGTTGTAGTCTTATTTAATATCGATATATTGATAGTTTTCAATTGGCATTTCATGAAAAGCAAAATCTCGTGTTTGTGTTTGTAACTGGTTTAATGCATTTAAATTTAATTGAAGCTATCTTAGTCATAATTTGCCCAAAGGACGTTTATGGTGACTACTAAACATAGCGTGACTGTTGTGCGGCTAATGATAGTAGTACAAATGATGGTAATTATAAAAGAGTGCTAAATGAACAGATTAGTGAAGGTTTAGGCATTAATATGAGTTACGTGCAGAAAGTCTTACAAGAACATTATTCGTCAACAAGTAGTGCACCTGATGGATATCTCTAAATTTAATGGAACATCAAAATAATTATGGTAATACAATCTGTTCCGTGGATGTATACCTTTCAAAATTTGTAAACATACATAAGTGAACAGTAGTAGAAGTCAAGGGAAATATATGATTGCCCTATTATTTGGACGGAGGACGAGTCTGTTGACCAGTTGTCTTGGAAAAGCGTCGATAGCAGCTACGTAGCAGAATAAAGAAAAGAAGTAAATGTAAGTTTGTTTGTTACGTTTTCACGCCAAAACAACTCAATCGATTATCATGGAACTTTTTACACATATTATTAGACGTATTAAAAAGGACATGAGAATAAATATATTAAAAAATTATGTAATGATCTTCGATAATTTTTTTCGTGGGAAAATTCTTAAAGAATAGTGAGTTTATTATTTCAGTAAGGGTTCTATCGCATGCGACACTGCTTAAACAAGAAAGGATATTTCTTATTTCTAAAAAAAGTGTAAATTTTAACAGTTCCCGTTTTTATTGTTATATTCCATTTTTATTGTTGTATAGATTATCCTCAGCTGCGATATAAGGAACATCAAGGAATATGAGTAGCAGTTGCTGTTGAACTTGGACTTGATAGCTATTGGTCAAGACCCGCTTTGTATAATAGCTGAGCCGCCTCCGGTAAGAGTTATTTTATGTGTGCCTTCAACCCATTAATGGCTCACTGATGGGTCTCCTCATCACTGAGCAGGTCCAGAGCAGGGGAAGGGTCAATTTTAAATATTGATCTATACTTGAGGACCGCACGTAGGTTAGCATGCAGCACGTACATATGTTCAATACTGAATATATAAGAAAATCAATTTTTCATTGCTTATTTGGATATCCCGACTAATAATACATTTTTTGTGAAAAAGCAACCAAGTCTTTATCTAAGTATATGTTATAGTTCAACGAATGGTATGTTTCAAAGACACGAATCGTTAGGATATTGCTTCCAATTTTGAAAAGGATTAGTATACTCGTATAAGTAAGGTAATTTTAACCACATAACAATAATTCAAATATGTATTTTAAATCGAAATGATTTTTAGGTTATTATTCTAGAGAATAATTATTATTTGTAGTCGTGCATGCACAATCCATGATTCCTAGAAAGTTTTACTTAATTAAAATGCAAGTTCATTCTGAGAGTTTTTAATAATGTTTCTGTTAAATTAGGTACCAAGCTCTCACAGTACTAATAAATATGATAAAATTCTGAGAGCTTGTAGAAAGCTTTTATACTGCGATTCTTTGTAGGAGTAAGGTTGTTCCAGCTCTTTTAAAAACATAAATTTTAAATTAAAAGTCATTAAGGTCGCTTGACTGCAATACTGCACCATCCAGAGTAATCTCAAGAGCACTCTTAAATAGTTATCAGCATGGCCGCCGTCGGAATTATTTTCAGGGAAATGCATTTGCATTTACACGAACTATTCATCAGTATAAAATATAGAAATAAACGAATTTGGACAGCAACTGAGTCGCCTTCAGTTATTATTCAAATTTAAAAATAAATTTCTTGCTCAATTACACCATTTTTTTCTTTTTTTCAATTACATCTATCTCTTTTTAATACACCAATAAATTTCTATAACAATAAATAAAATAAACTTTTTGTGATATAAAATTGAGTTTGTTAATTTCTCATGAAAATGATATAGCTTAATATGTCACTTGCACGATCTTCACGAATCTAACAATCAATGTGATTTGCTATGATTAGTTATATCATTAACAAAATGTAAATAATCACTTAGATTAGATTTTTGGAAAGTATTATACATAAGTCAAGCAGTAAAGGCGAGCGGTAGTGTAGCTTAAGATTTATGTGTGTAAGTCAGCTGCGAAGCGATTCACAGAAAGCTCAAATTACCCCTTCATGTCATTGTAATACAGGACAAGCAGTGAGTCAATGAATCAAAATGCTAAGAAATGGCTTAAATTGCCTCAAAGTCAACAAGGGAGAGAAGACTATTTTCGATACACCATTTGGTTATTGACTCAAATTTCTTCAAAAGTTTTATTGCTTGTTGTATTATTTATTGCTCGTAAGACAGTTAAAAACCTTGCATTACGGAATGTTGCATAATGAATAGAGTAAAAGTAACTAATGAAGTCGTTAAGCTCTAGGGCAATTAAGATATCAAAATCTGAAGTTGACGTAATGTAATCGAGTTGCAATTGTAATTTTGAACGATTTGCTTGATTGGTTTTGCCGGTTGATTTCCGAACAAGACGTGCTCGGCGCTTAATTGTGCGGATTACAGAGGATCTCTCGGTGGATGTGCGGTTGTTCATTCTAACATCTAACTGATTGCTTTCCTGCAAAACAAAACATTTATTTTGATGTCTCGATAAACAGGTACAATAGATAAGTAGTAATAGACAGATAAAGATTTTTGTATTTTGTAATAAATGGTACATTTCTTTTTGTGCACTTTTTAAAATCCAAATAAATCTCTGTGTAGTATTTACTTAAGTTTTAAATAAATAAATATATATTTATACTGTTTTTTATCAAAAAATATTTATAAAATAAAATAAAACTTTTGGCAGATTAAATTTTATTACATGTAAGAGTATACATGTTATGCGGCATTTTTTATTATCTATACTGAAATTAAGGTATGAAAGACAAGTTTGTAGTTAAATTGCTGATAGCTATGCTACAAACAATCTGTTAGACTGCTATAGACCTACTTGAAGGGTAAATAAATAACGTTAAAATAATGTACACGATACACTGGTTGAAATAATCAGTTAATGCGAAATATGTAGCGTTCCTACGACATCTCTGATTGGTTTGCTAGTTAATGTCAGGGCGAGACGTGACCGTCGCTTAATTGTGTGGATTATTGCGGATATCTCGGCGGAGTTAGGGATACAGCCCTGTGTTTGTCTATTGATTTTGAACTTGGCAAACTAACACGTGTAATATTTCTAAATTGATTTTTAACACTCCCAGATTTGTGAGGAATCTATACAAATACTAAAACTTGTAACTGATCGTTGTCTGTATATTGCAAATATATTTCAAAATTCATAATGGGTCCTTTATATACGCAAGAGAACCTAAAACAATGTTTGTGTAATTTTGTCTATTGTCTATAATTTTGTGTTGCCTAATATGAGAAACAGCTTATCCGATTTGAATGCAATTTTCAGGATTATATTGTAGGTAGGTACTTAATATGTTTACTTCATTTAATCGGTTAACAAATAAAGAAGGTATGTCCATTTATGACAATGATTTATTGACTGTTAGGCGAAAGGAAGTTGGCCGGGTCTGCTAGTTATAAAAGACACATCACACGTTGGTTAGGAACTATTTGCAGATCCATTAAGAAGTGACTGAACAGGCTTTTAAGTTAGTTAATGCGTCCTCCATCTTAGACGTCCTTACCACTTACCATCACGTGGGGTTGACGTCAAGCATTAACTTATATTAGATATAAAAAAGATCCATTGTCCCAGGTTACCCATTCTTTGCTTTATCCAGTAGTTGATGTTGCACATGTGTCTGCTAGTAAATTACTAGGTTATAATGCGTTTTAGCAGGAATGTTTAAGAGATCAGTTAATGAGCACGTGTCTATTTTATACTTAAACGATGTCAAATACATAGTATTAAGTAAATGTCTTCCTATTGGTTGGTTTAAAAAATGTTAAAGTTTCTACAGCACGAGGAACACTCATTCGTACACTTCAACGGAAGACGCTAGACAGGTCGATCATGTGTGGGACATGACTCGTTCGTGAACGGAAACTGGAAAAGTTTAAATATCGCGTTATTTTCGAATATAATTTCCGCCGTGCTACTGAGCTTCAGAAACAACTCGAAGGAAAGCTAAGGAACATAAGGAACGAGGAATTTTACTGAAATTTTTTAAAATATTTTTTATTTAATAGTAAAAATGTAACACGGGGGGAAATATACTTTGTTATATTTTTGAAGTGTTTTAACTGTCACAATTGTTATGAGAAAATGAAATCAAAAGATGTAGATATGACATTGATGATATACATACTTGCCTGTTAATTTTTTGGTTTATGATTTAATCCCGCTTCTTTTCTAAGAACCGTGGCATGCACTGTCAATATTGACTGAATTGAGAAGTCAGTTTACTGTTTTAGGGATCTCATGAACTTTTTTTTCAATTCAGCCACGGCATATTTAAGTTCACAACCCAAACTCTTCATTGACTTTAT
>DWJN01001445.1:0-17973 GCA_018248895.1 Carystus phorcus
TGGACTAAAGAGATGGAGTACTCTCTAGACCTCTTTAATGTTTAGGAGAGACCCGTACTCAGTAGTGGATCATTAATGGGTTGATGCCAACCATCATTGGTATTTGAGGCATCGCCTATGCATGGCGACATGACGAGCCCTTTAGTGGTTGACTCAAGCCGATGCCAGTTGCCCAGGCAGGATTCACGTAAATATATTACCAATAATAATATTTAATGTCATGCTAATCTTGAATGATATTTGATGATAGTTTTATTATATTAATTTACATGGCTGCAAATATCTTTCTTTGAAATTTGAAGAATACAACATAATTCTTTTCACAGAGTATCAAAAGCCCTCTTTGTCTGTGATTATTAAACAGCTTTATTTTTTGTATTATCTTGGTTAATTTAATAAAGCGCTATTAAAGTCATATAATATAATGTTAATTAGGACATGATGCTTAATTTGGTTTGTTATTTTCTTATATGTAAATAAATAAAAAACTTTCGTGAATATACCAAAGGAATAAAAAAGAAGTACAGCCTGTCAAATGTGATATATTTCCAAATTATGATCTCAAGTCCATGGCCGGCAGCGATAGATAGTGTATGTAATTTGGGCGTTCTTGATCCAATCGATTTATGATTGCTTCAAGGCTCAACAAAAAATTTACATTCTCTTACGATATAAAGCAATAGTAACGTTACACTTACATTTAAATATTGTAAAATCACCGCCCCGAGCAATATTAAACTAAACATCATAGTTGCTATGTTATAAAACCACAATCGTTAAAAATGGTGATTTTAAAAGAGAATAAAATTCAGTCTTTTAAGCTTACATATTTCCTGGTCCGTTTCATAGAAATAAATATACTGTTTTTATGAGTATAACTTTATAATCGGATATCTTCTATCGTATAACTTACTAAACTTGATTTGAAACATTGTCTCCCAAATTGACGGAATATACATATGTATTTACCTGATGCAATACCCTTCATGATATATAATGACGTTCTATAACAAAGGTTTGCCCAGATCTTCCTTCAGAACTCAGAAGCCCTGCATCATAATTATGCTTATTTGTAAAAATTAAATGAATTTACCACAGTGGCACTTTCATTACATTCGAATGTAACAATCATGATTATATAAAATTTATCGAGAAATTGATGGAAATTATGTTCCTTGATACTTTTTAAATTCATTACTTTAACCAAATATAGCAATAGCTGCTTATTTTAATCAATAACCGATTCAAAACACCAAACGACTAAGATTCCTCGGCCAAGAAACAAAAAAGAATCCCATATTTTAATTAGTTTCCAATTCGAAACTGTAAAACATTGCACACATTTCATGGCTAATAGAATAAAATAAGCTAATGCCTCCTCCAAGGTAAGCTCTTCCTTCCTAAGGATGGATCCTTCTCTGCAGCCATTATTATAAATTCATCTTTTTATGTAAATCGGTCGGTACCTGGATGGGTGACCGCTAGTGACAACATTTCTTGAACGTTTCCTTGCTTCGGAGGGCACGTTAAGCCGTCGGTCCCAGTTGCTATGAATATAGCAGTCGTCAAGCCATGTCGGAGGTTCAAAAGAAACATCCGACACTTGGGTTGGCCACTAACCTCTCCACCAATCCGTATTGGAGCAGCGTGGTGGAGGATGCTGTAAACCTCCTCTGTGATGAGGAGAGACCCGTGCTCACTAGTAGGCCATTAAAGGGTTAAAGGAAATTTAAATTATTAAATGAACATAGTACCTAAATTTTATAGGAGCTATGTGTTGAAAAACACATCTATCCATTGTTTGACGCTGTCCGCTGAAATAGCTAGTCACTGAATGGAATTGGTTGTTATTAGAATGAAATGGCTCTCTCTAGCGTTTGACAAAACTAATTTTCACACTGTCCAGTACAAAATTGTAGCTTTTCATTCTCGTCTATTACAAATATAAACGAGTATATAAACATAAGGTTTGAACCCGTATATATTTGAGTGCAAATATTTGACAAAAGGGTAAACGAGTTAAATGAAATTAAGTGGTCAATATCGTTGATGGATAACAGAAATGCTGAAGGTCGGCAGAATTCTGTCTTCTTCACTCAGTCCATATGACCTCCTGGTCTGCTACAAAGAATTAGGGCTAATAGTCTAGGCTACCTTCTTCGACGATTTATTGCTTCATATTACTGAATAATTTTACGGATTGAAGTATTATTCACATTTTTTTTCAGAATACTAAAACAGTTAATCTTAGATTGTTACCAAAATTTTTAATTTGGAAGATATCTATAATAATTATAAATTGCCTAGGTACATATATGAATACCTATTTGTCTTGAAATCGTTAACAAAATTTCAAATAATGACTTATTATTACGCCACGTTTTGTTATTGGCAATTGGGCCAAGTGTAAGATTAGGAGCAAATAAGTGTTTGAAACAGATGTACGTATGTATGTACACCGTTGTTAGTCGCGCCGGTCCTCAGCTGAACAAACGTTCGTAAGAAGTGCGGCGATGTTCACGTTTTGTTTGTTCAGTGTATTATTGGTAATTGTGATATGGTAATATAATCTTTTGTAGAATAATTTGTATTCAAATGTTTAAAGGTGAATTTTTACTTTCTTACAATGTCATCAGGTTTGGTTTTATTACGTTTTAGACGTAATATTAACTCTGGGGCATTGTAGCGAAAGTTATGATCGAAGGTATTGAAAATATCTTTTGTGAGACTAAATAATGGAAAATAATGTGAAAAGTATACATCTTTTTACATATAATTCTTCTGTTCGTGTGTAAGTCCTTAGCGTTTCCTAAACGATTAGACGGATTTTAAGTCAATTTTGTGTTTCAATGGATACGAGGACTATTTAGATTTACAATTCGATCCGATAGAAATTGTTTTCAATATTGCAGGATCACATCAGCCAACTGATGTCTTTATATGGAAGAAATAAAACATACAACAAACATACAACATAAGACAGTAAGATTTATTGAACATAGTTATTAACGCACGAGATACTTAAATTTTTCTTCTCACAAAAATACGAATTTTGGTAATTGTTTATGACTAAAAATATTTTCAAAACATCGACAGTAATATAGGCACATATATAGCTATGTTGATCGGAAGAAAATTGGAAAATCTGTCGCGTGAAACATAATAAAATTTCTTGGCAGATTACTCGTAACTCGTGTAAGAATTGCATACAACTTCCGTATATCGTTTCGTTAGTTCGTATGAGAAATGTAAGGACAACTACAAATTGTTGTTTGTAGGGCACCGCGTACATTTAAAACATTTTTGGACCTCTGCCCAAATGCGCTAAGCCGTCGTGTTGTGATTTTACTCAAGCTCTGAGTTACATATTTGAAAAGTACCTAACTACTGGTTGAAAGGAAATGTCTTTGCAATTTCACGCAGTATTTTTATAAATTTGTATGGTGAGCTTGAAAACCGCAGAGAAGATAGGAAAAGGTTATTCTTTAAAATCTCTCCACCAATCTGCATTGGTGCAGCGTTGTGGAGTATGCTCTAGACCTCCCCAGTGATGAGGAGAGATCCTTGCTTAGTAGTGGGCCATTAATGGGTTGAAGGCATTCTTTAAAACGTCTGTCCATGGAATGTCAATTTGGTATTTTTTCTAGATAAAGCATTACAAGGCTTCATACCAACCAGGAGAATGCATATACTTAGTTATGGCTTGTAGGCTGGTTTATCAACGTATGGAACAATTTACCTAATAAGAAATCAATTTACATAATTCATCTACAATTTTCTGTTATAGTACCTAAAGGTAATTATAGCGCTAAAAGCATCAAATAAAGTATTGTCTTATAAATCTTAAGCACTTAAAATTTTGAATACAATGTGTTTAAAGTGTATTGTATTAAACAATTTATTTTTATTCAAAATAGTACCATAAATATAATTTCTAGACAATTTAAAGACTATTTTTTTAGTTTTGCGGCTAGAAACATACGAAAGGTAAATGGGTAATAAATTTACGTTATAACGGTGCTTTACTACTAATATTCCAGGTTAACTCGATTTTGTTAAAGTGGCCGTTAAAATCTTAGTGTTTTTGCGTGAAATTATTAATCTGATCTGAATTAGGCCTCGAAGAAAAATGGCCTGTAATGAATTAATTAGTGATTCGTTTATTTGCGTCCCGCATGCCTGAGATTCTTTAATTTAGCCTTTAGTTACCTAACAAATCTAAGCATACTAATGCTCAATGACATTCTTGATTATTGGAGCATCGAAAGAAACATTTGTAATGATAAATTATTACAGTAGAAATATTTGAAACGTTCGACGAATAATGTCATTACTTAACCGACCACAAAGGGTAGTGGCTAATGATCAAGTCTAGTTTATTGACTAATGATAAAGGTAGTTAAGTGATCCTAAAAAGGTTACCTCATTAATGCCAGTAGTGAATAGTGACTAAGGTTATTGAAGACATTATCCTAAAATTAAATAAGCCGTAGGTAATTTTGATACATTTAATTAAAGTTACTAAGTGTTAACTTTTTAATCAAAGTGTACAATAAATACATCTCGTGGTCACGATTTAAATAAAGAAGAATATGAAAATTCTGAAATATGAGTGCTTCGGTATAGTTACTGAACACCCATTTAATTGAATTAAATCATTGTTAAAAAATAAAAATATTTGACGACTTGTGTGGCGCGATGTTCATGCTGGAAAGCCATTCGAAGGGTCTTGAGTTCGATTCCCTGAGAGGCCAAAATTCGAATGATGAGTTTGAATTTATGTTCTCAGTTTGAATATCCTTGTCTTTCTTCTAAATTGTGAAGTCATTGTATTGCCACTAATAATTTCAATATCAATGGAAACTGTCATTTAGAATGAACGTGGAATAGTAGATTATAGATAACTAAAAAAATGTAATGTTTTGTCACAGATTAACTCATTAGGTAATAACTTAATCTTTGTCCTCTTTATTTTTTATACAACCTCTCTCCCACTCAGAAAATTCTATTTTCTTATTATCTTTCGGGACCTTACATTGATGAATCTGTTGTTACTGATGTCTATGGATGATGGTGACTAATTATTATCAAATTGATCATCTACCCGTTTGTTGGATATAGAGGGTAGATACTAGATATAAAATAAATTATTTAAAAACACTACAATTAGTGTTTGTATCTAATTAGTAGATACTTAACAATGTCTCGTGTACACTGACAGAGGGTAACTGTCAAATGTCAGTCGAGTAGAGGACTCGGTACGGGTAAGACGTGCGCTCGCGCTCGTGTTGTGTAGTTGTGAGCCAGTGATAGTGAAGTGCAGCTCTAGGTGTCCCTCTGGCGAATACCATACGATTCAGAACACTACAAATATAAAAACAAACAGCTTTAGAAAATATGGTAAAGATACTGTTCCACGTTGTTCCATAGCTTAGTAAAGTATTAGCGGTCAGTTCAGTTGTCGGAATGGCAGGTGGTACCTACACCGCCGTTAGCAATTTCTATTCAGAGCACGATTATGTCCAAATATAAATTACGGACGTGTTAATTAAGAAAAATAATTGCACTCGTTTGTACTTAACGACGTTAATGTATACTTGTATAGCATTGTTAAGATTACTGCGATGTTATCTTTCAACAAATTACAAGAAAAATTTATTGTAACGCAAGTATATTTTTCATAAATTATGTTAATACAAAACTTTAGTAGCCTAATATGAATTCGGACATAAATTTTCATACGCTTATTTAGATTTGTATTATATTTTTACTAAGATATGTTCTGACAATATAATAAACCTTCGTATTGTTAATTGATTTACGGAAATAAAACATCTTAAATATTTATTTAACATTTTTTTATTAATTAACAAAAGTTACCTGTTTAATTTTTTTAATGTAGTCTGACCTTATTCCTGATAGGTCATTTATTCATGGATTGTAATCTAAGTAGGTAAGTACTTATAATTTATAACCTACTCGCAAGTAAGTTGACTTTAACATAACATAGTAAAGTAGGTACAACAAAGCTCAAACTACTTGTATATAATAGTATAGGTTTTTAGTTTGTCGAAATGTACACCAGAATACAGTTCCCTGACTTTAATGAAATAATTCCCTAATGTAAAAAAGGTAAACAATAAAATACCAAATTCGAACACTCCGACATTTCAGTCGGCCAACAACGCAGAAATACCCCATAGAAGTATAATAATATGCATAATATTTTGTTTTAAAATGAAATGCAGCCAACCGCCAACTAGCTCGCAATAGGCGTAGCTAGTGATGTGCGAGGTGTTCCCGCGATAACTGCGCCAAGTCACGCGACTCGCTCCGCCCCGCGCCACGCACGAAACGCTGCCCTGGCTTTGTTTTGCTTTGCTTTTATGAATTACTTAGTATTAGGCCTGGGTGTTGCTGAATTGTCGGCGTTTACGGAAGTCTAACCGATTTAACTTTGTGGGTTTGAAGAAAAACCTATTTGTGTAATATAAATTGAGCAGAACTCTATCTAAATTATAAAGAAAATTAATTTAAAAATATTTATGTTAATGTTTCTTTGTTATTATACCAGCTATAAGAAATTAAATTTAAATGTATAATGATATTTTTATATCTATAAATTGTAATATATGAATAAAGATAGTAAAAACCAAAAAGGTAATCAATAACTCATAATTACAATCCTTAAGTATGTATAAAAGTATACTATTTTTATTGTCATTTTAGGGTATTTCAGGTTATTATCCGTTGTTATTACACACATATTAATAATATGTGGTACCTAAGCCTAAAAATTATAATTATGAGAAAAATATACCAATATGAGTAGGTGTTATATTGCCATATGAAATGGCATCAGGGCAAGTTTAATTTATGATAGTTTAGTTTTTTATCGAAGTAACATAGACTTCTTTGTCCTAATCTATTTCTTAAATATCTATAGATTGGCATGGTGGTTGTTTGAAAACGATTCAAATTTGTAAAATTTCTTTCTTCACTTTTTCTTTACTTAAATATAAATTTGTAAACACTTGGTCATTTATATAACATCTATCTTTATTCTATTTGCACAACTTAGTAAGTATTCAATTATTTAAAATACAGCATATCCTTATTTTGATATCTGAATGGTATACGATTAATAAACTAATCATAACTTTTCCACGTTGAAGACAGACATCTAATGAAGTCCAAGTCCAAAGCTAACACTCATACTTGATAAACGGCGGCCATCACTGCACGCCACGGCCTATTATGAGAGCGTGACGTCACCGCCCCGCCCCCCGCCGCCCGCTTCAATCAAACCGGGAACCCTCGTCATGCCCCCACCCTACGTTTCGTTTCACTGACTCCGCATTTTTTCTCATAATAATAACGTCGAAAAAATCGTGCAAAAAAATCTCGACAGACGCGGCGATTCTCATTCCGTCCCATCCCTACGACGTGCCATTCCTTTTTTCGAGACGTACGGCACGGAATTCCAAAATTGAATTTAGGATAGAGCGAAATATTCATTTCTATACTGTTTTGTTGTTTCCAAGTCGACGCAACACTCACTTACCTTGAACGTACGTTATAGGTAGACATTAAATATACTTAATATCTACGTAAACATAACAATATTCATAGTAACATAAATTAGGTAAATATATACGCACTTAATTATGTAATAGTAGGTATGTTTAATATTAAGATCTTGTAGTTTTCATTTGGAAGGAAGAAGTTATGTATGAGATATATGTAGATATATTTTATGTGTGTGAAAGGACATAGTACAGTCTCTCACACATGACTTAAACATGAGATAAGTAGTAAGTACTTCCATAATATTTATTATAGACATGAAGTAGGTAGCTACTAAGGTACTACTGCGCATACAGAACCAGTATTAGCCGCCTACTTAGCCTTAATCTATGTTACATTTGATATTGAAAATTACACACATTATAATATACTTACCTACATATGAATACTTTTAACATGTAGGTATGTACCGAACAGAAAATAAAATAATAAGTTGTGAGCTTTTTATTAAATGAATCCTTTGAATTTAGGTAGGTATTTCTTATCATAAAAAAATAGCTTAGGTAAATTCATTAAACAGACAAAGGCTTTATAATAAAAAAAATGATAAATGCAATTATATTTAATTGCATGAGATTAAAATCTTATTATGATTGAATTAATTGTATAGGTAACCCACTTTCGTAAAGTAGATATTCAATAGAAAATTATTATACTAAGGATTGTGATCAACAAAATACGTACATTCGATGGATTTTGATCAACATAATAACCTTAAAAGGGATCGTCTACGTGATGCCGATTCTCATATTCGTAGAAGTATAAGGTACCTAATCTAGATCAATTCTCAGGATCTTCTCACTAATGTTGTTGCTAATATTCTGCTTCTATCTTCAATTACCCTACCCTTATTCCAACTTTTCATAAGATGGGGTCGAAAGATATAGGTGTTTGTTTTATAAAATATTTTTGATTTAAAAAAGTTTCATGTTATATTATATATTTCCGTACAATATATTTACGTGCCTGTTACTCTGCTAATGTTGTAATTAATTTTCTAAATTTGTTTAATACTGATTTCTAATTGGAATTCATTTAAAACTAAAAAGACGAGTTCACTTCAAACTGTCTTGTTAGAAAAAATCCGATTAAGTGGCATTTTGTATATAATTCAGTTATAGTACCATAATACAGAGTAAAATGATGACTATCAAAGAAGAACAATTTCTAAAAAGTTTATTGCATAAGGTTTTAGTTTATCAGTGCCATCTGTTAACAAGGAGTTGTCTGTTCTCAAAAGTTTAACTTAGTTTAAGCTACTCATCGACAGAGGTCAGTAGTGGGTAACTTAAAGTTGTTGACTATTTAACAACTTAGTTAGTTAAAGTAATTACAGATGGTGCTAGTATACGGATTACAAAAAAAAAATTAAAATGCACTTAATTTCGTACACAATATAATAGATAATATGAGTAAAAAAAATTATATATTTCACAATTTTACAAAGTTTTAGTCATTCTTTATGTAGGTACGTCAATGAACTTTTTGTCGAAGGGTTCTTAGTGGGAGTTTTAATTTTGTCATCTTCAATAATATTTTTTTTAATGACAGAATAAGGATGATGCATTCGGAATAACAAAATAGCTGCACTTTATAAATAATATCTAAGTATGTAGTAGTAGACACTTACTACTCTACTCGACTTGGCCGTAAGTATGGATTATTCATTTTATGAATGATTTGTCAATAAGAAGTCGCCGCAAAATTTCTCATTTATTAAAACCCATTTGAAGTTGACATAGATAGGTAGATTTTATAATTTATTTTCGAACTAACTGAAAACAGGTAAACAAAGTTTAGTATTCTGCAGAACAAAATTAAATACGACCAATGCCCTAATAATTATGTAGGCTGATAATTCTGTACGTGGTAAGAGTTTCGAAGACATACCATTTACACTATCATGAAGTCTTTGTTATCTTAATATTATAGAACAAACTATAAAAAAACAATGGTGCGTCAATTAACTGAGATGCTTGACATATCTAATAATGATGATTTTTTTAAATAAAAGCAAAACTAAATATACCTTTCATTATTGAGCAAGTTAGTGAATTATTGATGGACAACTCAATTGAAATTAGTACACCGGAAGGTTTCTGATGACGCGTGGTGGGCGCGCGTAAATTAGATCCCGCCATCATGTCCCCATCTCTCACATGGCTTGCTTCCTCAAATTTCTGATACCATTAAACAGGATCTATGTATCAGCTATGTAATAATAATTTCGTTGATGTGACATTCTTGGTAATATTTTACTAGCTATTGCTAGAGAGTTGAATTAGGCAGGTAAATATTTAAAAGCAATTTATTGTCATAACTAATTAGTACAAATACTTACCTATAATAGGTGTGTTTCGGCTGATTATTGATATCTACAACAGTCTGTTAGAGTAATATAAATTTTTTGTAAAAGAATAATTTTGCAAAAAACTTATAAAAGTGCTTTAGCGTTTATGAAGGTTTAATACATTTGCGTATTAATTACTATACCTACTTACACATGTACCTTCTACCTTATTTTAACCCTTGATATTATTATTATTCTTGTATATAGGTATAGTATACCTTAATCACCATCGTCATCAATGTCATCATTAACTTTTCAACTTTTTAGGCTAGCTAATAATAGAAATTACTTACGCAAACTTACTTCACCACCCTGCTTTAATGCGGATTGATGGAGGGGCTAGCCCTAGTCCGAAATCTCCCACTCAACTGCTGTTTACGATAACAACCAGAACGGACAAGATTAACGTGCCCTCCAAAGCACGGAAGTTTTCAAGAAATTTTACCACTAGGGGTGATCCATTTTTCTATGAACCACGTCCGCAGTCGTAACTCGGTGGATCACTTAAGATCGACGCGATCAGTCGGTCATTGCGCGCTTTTTAATCATTCTATATATTACATGCCAACTTAATTGAGGATACATGGAAATATTTCCCTATTTTTCTTCTTAAGTGTAAAGACTGAAAATGACTAAAAAGTTATTTGCCTGCATAAAATATTTACTTGTTCAAATTCGGTTTAAAAATTGACATACTATTTTCATGCCTCTCATTTATTCTACATTTCCATCACAGCTGTCAAAATATCATTTGAACCCTACAAACGCATAAAAAACGCTGCCCGAACGCTGTAAATTGGATTTGCCGCGCGTTTAACTGGTCCATTGAATAGCATCTTGATTTAGTAAATGAAATTTATACTTTTTAAAAAGCATGGTCACTTAGTAATCATTCACAAAAATAATACGTTATTATAATAAATAAGCAAAATTCTTATAAGACTTATTAAATAACGTGACCGATAAAGTTTAATTCCTATGGGCCCAATGCGTTCTAATAGGACTTGCATTTCGTTAAGTTAAACATGCCAACGCTGATGGTAGTGTTGTATATATACCATAGATGGCGTTGTTTGACAGTAGTCCCACGTTGTCCTATGAGATGGCGCTGCGTCCATATTTATTTTTTTAACTAATTTTGTAGGTGTTACGGGACAGAAATTATTCTAAAATATGTCATAAATTGTATGTGACATTTTTCTACATATGTAAGAGTATCCATCAGTTCAAATATAACTGAATCATTTAATCTTTTGTTTTGTAAGTAGATATTATTTCACTACAATATTTAGAATATTTCACAAAGGCATACCTAGATCATGGGTAGTAATACCTAAGTATAACACGGTGCTATTGTTAGTAGCTAGGTTACGTTGTTAGAATCATGTGCAATTATAAAGGTGTCGGCGCTAGTGTCTCCGCATAAATCACCTATGCACGATATAACAATTAGCCGGCACGATAGCAATGTTAATTAAACTGCTATGATACTGAGACCGCTTTAGGTCATTCTACCTAGGTAACACGAATGTCTAGTTTGTCTACATAATTCTATGAAACTAGTTATAGGTGGTGACAATTCATTAGCGGACCGTTCCGGGGGTTGGGCGTCTGTAACTCTGGATGCATTTACGTGGAGTCTGGTTATTGCCATTGCGGATAGTTTTTAATGACATTCAACTTAATGAGCGGAATCCAATAAATTAAATGAAACATTTTATGTTATTTTAAAAGTGTAATAAAGTTGTGATTTTATTCTCATCAGCCTGTAATACATTTACTTCGCGTACTGGCCATTGCAGTAGGTACCTACTGCGACATTCTGATTCGTAAATAATTTTAAGGCATAAGACAAACAAAAGTTAATTGCATACAATAATAATAAGGTTATTATCGTTTATTCACATCGTATCAAGCTTTATATCATAGTAGTAAATTGCTTTAATAATTGCGTCTACTTATCTAATTAGATAAACCCTACGTGCGAAAAAATACATAAATATTTTTTGTCAACATCATAATTTACAGGAGCAAGTTGGTTGCGTATTCGATTCGGTCATACTCGTAATTTTAATTTATACGCCAATAAAAATGTCATTCCATCAATAACTCAGTAGCTGTTGCAGTAAAAACAATAGACTGAGGAGTCTTTCTTGCCTTAAATATAGCAATAAATATTAATGAGTAAATTAATAATTACCATAACATTACATATACTGTTGCACGTTTTACAACTGGCTCAATTCAAATTTGTTTAACACCTGCCGCAGAAAAAGTCATTATTGATACGTGATGCGCTATTGATAATTACATACAATTTTTTAATTGATTCTTTTTTACGTAATGCAGATCATAAGTTATTGACAATTCAATTATATTTAAAAGCATTTTTATTTCTTGTCATCCAATAAACAAAAGGTATATTGATACTTTAATAACGTAATTCAGCATGTAACCGAATAAAAAACATTAATTAAATAGAAATATATGAAAATTACATCGAATTGAAGTTTGAAATTTCACTAAAGATCATAATTAAAATAATGAAAAAAAAAACATGATTGGATTCAGGAAATTTAAAACTTGAAATGAACCTTATAATAATAATTCTTAGTTAGATTGCGTTACTTAACAATTCTATTTAGATTCATAACGTCCACTTAAGTATAATATATTAAAGTGTACAACCAAAACTAAATACTCATACATAATCTAGCATCCTGACAGTATTTCAAACAATACATCAACCACGGGCCATTACACGGAGACACCATCCTTTGAAGACTGCCCAGAGCTGGAACGCTCGGCATTTTGATTGCGCGCCCCCAATGATTGCGAGCGCTTTGATTAACAGATTCCTGGCTACCTGCTGACAATATCGATGTGTTAATGTACATGGAGACACCGCATGCATTGTCGGAACAAAACAATATGATCTTTGCTATCTCTGACCTAAAAAATATAGGCTAAGTGTTAGAATAGTTTAATGGGTAACATGCGGATATGTTGTCCTGTAACAAAAAATCTACATTAGGTGGAATAGTATAAACACGTACATATAATGGAACACATGTAAAATGTAATAATAATCGGGTTTAAGAGGAATTCAGATAGGTACGTATACAATCGTCACGTCATGTCATGAACAAAATAATCTTATACATATAAAGATAAACATGAGCAATAACGTAGAAATAAAAGTAGTTAACGCCGACTGTTAGCCTGAACCCGAGTTAAACCCGAAGCATCCAGTGCTAGTAGTGCATGATGTTTTAAAGCCATATTTGTACTTCGAATACCATATAATCTTCAGATATTTGACGTTTCTATTATTCCCTTAGCCAAAAGCTATGTCTAAGAACTTATGACATTCGGATTAGTCATAAATCCTTTTACCTCTTTAAGCCTCCTCAATCATGAGATATTATTTTACTTACTTCACTCTCTTGCATCAGCCGCCAAATGACTAAACATGTCACAAACTGGCTTGAGAGCCAGTACTATTCTTCCTTCACTTTTTTCTCAGTTCACTAAGCAACATGGATGTCTTTGAGTTGCTAATCTTCATGAGCTGTGGTGACTACTATACCATGTATCTTTCGTTCGTTTCTCGGCTATTAATCTATATAAAAATCTGAGTTATATAATTTTGTTAAAAGTAGTTTGTCCGGTCATATCAAACAGCTCGTCGCTACCATCTGCACTATGCAAATGCAATTTTATGCGTCAACACGCAGCTCGTGTAAAAAGCGACTGCAAAATAAAATTAATAATGGAATAAATTCGTACGTATTCATATTGTACTAGAATTCCTGTCTCGCTTTGCTACAGAAAACACAAAATAGTCTCTCTACGAATTTATTTTTTGTACATTTTTTACTTTGTAATTAAACTAGGCATTTGATAAAAATAACTTAATTGTATATTTTTATAATAAAATCGACGTTCATTATACAATTACAATAAAGTACACATATTAAAAGAAATGAACCGTTTTACACTTAATAAAAGTTTTCTTTTTCAAATGATTATTACTATACGCAGCCTAAAATACCGTTAAAATTAAAAAAATCCATTTAGCCTATATACCTATATTCATAATACGGACTGTATTAAACACGTATTCCAGATAGATAAAAAATAATTACGTCTCTTAGATATCGAAGGCACGACTAATAAATAATGAACAATTTTTTTTAACTTCAGTTATAGATGTTGGTGATTGTAGTATATTTGAACGACCTTACTATATCAGCATACATATACAACGTACCGCTACGTACTCATAAATTAAGATAAAACAAAGCCTTTTATTTCGACACTGGCACATCGTCAGCTTGTACTCTCATGAAAAATTATGAACCCGCGGTGAAAATTACGCAACTTGTCTGATTAAATTAGAAGTTGGCTCAGTAATTAGCGGGTACATCGCATTTCACTCCGCGCACGCTTAGCGGAAAACAGATTTTCTCTCGGGAGCCGTTTGGAAAACCCGAATTTTTTACATCAAAAATTCATCAGTTTGTCAATAACAAAAATAATTTTACTTAAAAATGTCAGGGATTCACCCGCATGATGCTAATGGTCTATGGTGAAGTGCAATCTATGGTTCCTAGTCAAGAGTTTGTAAATGTTAATGTTTAAAAATTATTTTGACAATGTAAAGAATTTTGAAACATGTTAATCGATTCCGTTCCACAGATAGAAGCATAATATCTATGTATCTATATTAGTTCAAACGAGGTGCTGAGAAGTTTCTTTCGTCGCTTCTTACTCTCAATGTTGTAGAATAAAAAAATTACAAGCATAAATGTGACTGACTGGTGATTCTTCAGGAGATAGCATACATTTATCTCATAGAAAGTACGTAACACTATATACATATTATATATATATATATAATGTTGTAATAATTATATTGTTTAAACTTAAGTATTAAATATTTAGTAATCTATTGGACTATTCCTATGGCGCAAGGGTCACCATCCCTAACCACCGTTTAAACAGTCCTAGGTTCGATTCTCAGTCAGGCGAAAATTTGAAAGATTAGTTAAAATTTATGTTCTCGGTTTGAGTGTGTGGCCTTGTCTTTCTGTGTTGTCTATGTCATCCACGACACAGGGAATCCTATTATAGGGCTATATATGTATGTATAGAGTTATTTATTATTATTCTCTAAGTAAACTATAGAATAGACCAAAACAAAAAAAAACATTATTAGAAGTGTTATTATTAAATCAATTTAACTTTACTTCATTCCCACATCAAAATTCATAAGGATCAAAAATCATCGCGGCCATAAAACAAGTCGGACATCTTCCGGTTTAAAACTCTTCTTGACGTCGATACGGTGTGTATAAATCAAACCACTTTGTGACTTTGTGTTCTAACAATAGCTCTCTAATTGACAAATAGTGGAAATGATAAATACAAGCGCTGGGAATTTTCCAAAAATACACTCTTTGATCGTCACTTGATTAACAACTGTGGGACGCCGCCCGCGAAATGTTATTAATTTTCTTTTTAATCTGAACTCTGCCGACATGTCTCACACCAAATGAGAAAAGCTGGTGTGTTCTGCTGTAAGAGTTAATTGTGAAGTAGTTAATAGGTTCTCAATTTCTGATGCGAAATCTGAAACAAATAAAAAGTTTATTGGTTCTCAATTTCTGTTTCATTTTAAACTAACACTTAAATACCTAATTATATGATTAAATTAAATGTGAAAAGTCTCATAAAACTTTTATTGATTTACAAATATGCTAAAAGCATGTTTTGCCGGTCAACCTTTGGCCAGATTTACAACAGTGAAGGAAGTTACAGCATGTATACCTGAAATATATATAAAATTCTGAACAAATAATTAAAATACACATAATTAATAATTATTCAATTACATCTATTTTTAGTGCAATATATTTTTAAATCAACCAAAATTAAAATGGCTTGATTCGGTTCACCCATATTTTTCTACAGCGGTGAAGCAAGTACCTTAATAAAGTACTATATTGTGTATGATTTATATCACATTAGCACTTTTGACATAATGTTTGATGATTCATAACACGTTATTCAAGATTCTGCGGGTTTTGAATATCCTGAATGAGCTAAATAGATTTTTATATGTCTAATAGTTTATTTTATATTTTTAGATCTAACGGTTATTGGAATAGAAATGACAGAGCGACACATTAATTTTATTTCGTGTGTGGGACATTTTTATAACATGCTTTGGATATGTGTTAACATTAATTTAATGGCGTCCGTTTATCCGGTCTGATTATATTAATCTGAGTTGTGAGCAATATGGAATTATTCAATATTAATTATGCTATTTTAAAAGTTATAGCGAAACTTATTATATATTTTTATACAAGAATTTGTATGTTATGTAATTTAGTTTTATATTTCATTTACACACAATAAACATAAACAGCTAAAAGTTAAATTATGTAGGTGCCTACTCACAGTAAGAGTGTCATTTAAGTATTCTTTATTCAATTCTATTTAGTGAGTGTAACTTAAACTGATTTGCGTTTTAATATTGATAGATTAATGAAATTAAAAAGTTCAAAAATGTCGTTTATATTTTATTATTAATAATGAGATGCGTTCTTTTAAGGAAGATATCAAGTATTTAGATATACTTTTGTGATTTTTATTTACAAAAAAAACATGATACGCTTAGTCATCCAGATTTGAGGTGATTAACATAATACGAGTTCTGTGTAGAAGTAACATATACCTGCTCCGAATAAAGGGCATGAGAAAACAAGTCGGCTGACGATAAAATCAGTTACGAGGAATAAATCAAAAGCTACGTACACGGTTATCAAATTATCAAAAACACGTGAGTCTGTTAATTTCCTCGTCGGTCAGTTTAAAGACACATTCCTTGAACCGAGTCTGCGATCTTATCTATCTTGGTAATTGCGGGCTAGAAACATTAGCTGGTATAGGTATATAATGTTACGAGAGGAATATTATCCTAGCGGTACACAGGTTTATGAACATCTATAAATTAGTATAAAACTTAATTAAGTTTAATTAGAACATAAATAAAAATATTGTTCTTGTAGGTTGTTCAATCTCAGTAATTAAATTAAAAGCTAATAAATACTTCATGTAATAAACTTATAGAAACAAGCGGATTTATCATGCTATATACCTAACATTTTCTATCGGATTAAATTATATACTCGTATTTAAGCCATTCTTTAATATACTTCAACATGCATAATCAGAATCGATCCACATGTTTAAGAACAGTTATATACGAATAAAAAAGTGTATTTAAAAAGATAGTAATCTTAGAAAGTAGATATATGTCAATTGTTAAATTTATCCCGATCATACCCCGCTCAATAGCTCCTGAAATAAGAACATTAAAAATTCTATTTCACGAGTAAATTTAATTCACAGCATCTTTTTAATAAACTAAAAATTTTTTTAATTTTGTTTTGGAGACCTGCTAGTTGTTGGAATGTGAAAGGAAATTGAAAATAAAAAAAACGCGAGGGTTGGCCCGCATGGGGGTGGCGAAATCGTAAATTTAAATTGTCCATCCCTCAATATGCAAATTTCGTAGGCATGCCTTTCAATTGTACCTACTCATTCGGAGATAAACTAACAATGGTGATGCATTTAATACACAAGTATATCAGTCTTTACTATACCTGTATTTAATATAAAATTGAATACTTAATTCATTTTCCATTTCACAAAAAAGTTTTACAAATAAACAACAACATAAATTTAGACAGTCTCTATTACAGATTTTCAGGCCTAAAACAAAGGAAACTAAAGCAACTTCAGCTAGAAATTCACCAGAAGTACAGGTGAATTTTTATGTAAATAGCTTATACCTTTTGGTTCTCCATTATTCTTCATCACCAAATTCATCATAATAAAATTACTACACATCAGGGATGTTATGGATATGGAATTTCGGATATGGAAATGGATACGGATAGTGGAATTTTTTTATATCGGTTCCGGTTTCGGATACGGATAAGAAATTATTCCAAATTATCCGG
>DWJN01001446.1:0-17972 GCA_018248895.1 Carystus phorcus
ATACCCTGTGTCGTGGGTGCCATGGACAACATAGAACAAGAACAGAAATTTAAACTCATCATTTTAAATTTTCGCCTCGCTGGTAATCGAACCCAGGACCCTTCAAACGGCGGTCCGGCGTGGTGACCATTACGCCACGTATAATAACAAGTAACACAATTGCTTATTATGCAATAGTATAATAATAAGGGTTAGGTATAACTATAATATATTGTTAGGTTATAATATATTGTTATTTCGATATACTTACCTAAACTGGTATAAATCATGTTCTGCCTGTTAATCAAACAGCTACTGAAGCGTGCGTTATTACCCAGCTTGGTATAAGAGGCATTTAATATGTAAAACCTTATTAACGAGTTTGCCTATGTCTAGACTCGGATGGCGCATATAAAATGAAGGATAAGTACGAAGCAACCGTCAGACGTGATCTTATGTAAAGCCCAATCATTATGCGTCTCTTGCCCAATTCTTGTTAAGATTTCAACAGATACTAAATATCTGTCTATAGATAAATCGTGTTAGTACATTGGAGTGTAAGGTACTTTAATATAGACGACTAGCTGACCCCAGCAAACGTTGTTTTGCCATATAAATTATTATTTTAAAACAATTTTATGATAACCGTAAATATGGTTTTAGTGTGTTAACCTTAAAAGCTAGACATAATTATGCTGTCGCGAACTTTTATTTAGAACTTTTAGAGGAGAACAATATTGTAATACATGATTTTTGAGTGACTTTCTGCTTTGCTGCTCCTTTATTCCTCTTGGCGTGATGTTATATAGCCTATAGCCTTCCTCCATAAATGAACTATCTTATACTAAAATATTTTTTCAAATCGATCGAGTAGTTGATGAGATTAGCCCGTTCAAACAATCAATCAGCAAACAAACTCTTCAGCTTCATATATTAGTATAGATATAGAAGTATAGATGATGCTGGTAATATGTTTGGTTCTGAAATTTTTCTGCTCATAGTCAACTCTTTGCTTGCTTCAAGTTGTTATCAAGGAATTGTTTTGTCAGGAATTGTTTTTTTCGGCCTATTCTTGCTACGGAAATGCTTCAAGAATTATTAATTAAATATTATGATCAAATTAAACAGTAACGCACGAAGGGCCGGAAACCAAACGAGAGTAAAGAATTTCAACATGTGTTTAACGGAGGTTTTTTTATCTCTATTCAATTTTATTATGCCCTGTTTAGCAACTGCATCTTTTATACAAACTATTTTTGCTTCTTCATAGTAACCTCGGACTACTACTTGACTATTTATTATGTTCCTTCATTCAGAAACCCATTTTTATATTCCATATCAAAAGCAGGTAGTCGTTCCTGAGCGGACTGCAGATTGTCAATCAAGAAAAATCAAAGAGAAAATAAATATAAACGGAACTTTACAAAAATAAATGGAAGTTGTAAATAATTTTAAAGACTTCTTATATCTTTACGGAACTGAAAACTCCTACAAATTATTACCGCACCAACACGGACAGATACATCCGCTAAAGTGTATTTTGTTGTGATTTATTGCTTAAATATCGTTGGTTTATTTTAAAAGCCAGCTGAAATTTCACCGTAAACATCCGGAGTAGTTCTCCCATAAATGTGACCGCGAGAGCACACAAGTCTGATTGTAAATCACAGAGAAAAAAACATAAATATTAGTAAAAATGAAGTCGAGATGTTGTTGGAACTAAGTAGTGTAAATTCACTCTTTCAGACTTCATTCTTTTGCTACTATTGCTACTTTTTAAACTCGTCCTGTGCGGATTTGTTATACGCAAAGCTACAATCCTCAAGAACTAAATGGGAAGTTAGACAACCTATTTGAGCTGCATTGACAAAAACAATGTATTCAATTATTACTTTTTTACTAATACCAAATTCTCAAACTTAATCATAAAAAACTATCTTAATAATTGTTGACTGATTAAATATTCGGACAGTTGGCATCCCTATCAAAAGTATTAATGAGGCTGAGGAGGACACTGGACGGGAGTTTAATTAAACACTATTGAAATTAGGGACTTCCCACGTAAATAGAGACAATGACTACTGACCCTGACTGACTTACTATTGACAGACAATTACATAAAACTCGATTACCAACACACCAGCAAAAGGGAGAAATGAACTAATCGCTTACTAGTTCTGCAGCGCTACAACCGAAACATGTGAATGAATGAAATATTTCTTTAGATTTTAAATAGACAATAATCACTGAAAGAAAAAAAAAATGTTAGAAGGCAATGTGGAATGGGATTATTTCTGATGTTATCTCAGAACGCTGTCATGTGGTTCCTCAAAAGAGACTAAAAGCCTCCTTCGGCATTGGTGTTATATTTACCATTCCTCTGATGTGCCATAAGTTTACAATTGGTGGTTATTACTTAACATCAGATAGCTCGTCTGCTCATAGGAGTAGGATAACCCTATCCGTATAATTTAAGAAATATGCAAAGGTTTTAAAGAAGAGGACTATAAAAAGGCTCACATTAACAATATATGTCCTTGCAATCTTCCTCACAGATTTGCCATGATATCAGTACAGCTACGCAGGTGGCATTTTACCATTCATCGCCCAAAACGTGTTGAGCTTTACAACGCTATAAATAACAAATTAATTTATATTTTACACTTAAATCGATAACAATTTGATTGAACAGATGTACGAATTGAAAACAAGACCACGTGACCGCGTATGCTAATGTTGATGTGATAAATTTTACGCTTGATTTATGCTAGCTTCCTTTTAAGCTTTAAGTGGTGATATAAAATATGTAGGGTACGAAACGGATTTTATGTTACAACAGATTTACGAGCATCAACCGAATGTTACGAAATGAGAAGGCGCCTGTTTCTTGTAAAAGTATTCAATGAGTCAATTGGGGCTGAATCTACATGTATTGTATTGAAAATTCGATAATAAAACATATTGGACTGGTGTGGGCAAAGTCTTTTAAAGATCCATATAATAATTTCGTTAGAGTAGAATGACAAAATTCTGTAGTAAAAATATAAAGAGGAGATAAAGTACCTATTAAATATATTTTACGTGATACAGTTAACAAAGTATTACTTATTTAAAATCTTATTCTTTAATTACTTTGCCAAAATCATAAATTTACGCTTAATTTTACATATGCTGGAAGATTACGTTTCTGATGATCATATAACCCCAGCAATACTATAACAAAGCAAAATTATAATTCAAATTATCAATAACATGCTGTCATGTAAATAGATGTAACTAGATCTGAGTCTTCAGTAACCTTGTCAAGATCAATTCAGCGGAAGTCTACTCAAACGATACCAACATTTCACCTACTAACCGAGAATCACATCCGATTGGTTGCTAAAAAAGATCATTAATACCGATGTTTACACATTAACCTTCATTTACATTTAATGTTTGGAATGCGGTGTTCGTGCATTAGTTGCAGTGTCCACGAGTCAATTGAAAAGATTATAATGATATTATCTATATTAATAGTATTAGGCATTACTTTGTGGAAATCCGTTGTTGTTATATTAGTATTAATCTACTTTACAACAATCTAATTTAAATCTAGTGACAGAAAATGTGTATTGATAAAGAATTATGAATCTAAACCATTCTCTATTTAAACACACATTAAAAAATCATCAAATTTGACCCAATGGTTTAGGAGTTCACTAGCATACACCCAAACAGAATAATTATATATATAAAGATTGTGTATATCCATGCCAGTCGCGTACTATATCCAAGAAGGTATTAGTACGTCACTTAACGTGACGTAACTCATGATTCTTAGTAATACCATTAGTTAGGTGGAACAACTAGAACAAGTACATCTAGAAATATGAAACTTTGTTTTAGGATTCTTTATGTAATCCGTTATGAAAATTCCCTTGAAGTGTAATAAAAAGTGGGATAAAAATTCGTCCTATTTACATTAATTCTATCTACAAAATAATTTCCGTCTTGAATGTCTCATATTTCCGCCATCAAAGTAGTAGGAATTAACAATTATATCTTTAAATCATTAGCATAGTTATAGTACCTAGACTATATCTAGAAAATCTGAAAGAATTTAATACAACATCTACACAATCTCATCTAATTAGCTTTGCCTTATCGTTATTCGCTGCTATACGGTTATGGCGCACAAGACTTATTGACACAGTTAAAAGTTCCGATATCCATGTCAAAGCCACAACTGCCGTAGGATGTTAAAATTGGAACGTAAATATTGGCAATAATATTTATATACCACCACAACCCGTGACCCAATCTCATTCACTCATTAGAAAATATCTCGAAGGACCAAAGTTTTCTTGCGAATTGCTTAGGTTACTCTACACATCTTAGCACGTAACAGAGTACTCTTAGGCTTCCTCATGGAAGATGTTAAAATTGAAATGAATCACAAGTGAAATTAATTGTTATTTGCTTATAGGTTTGCTGGTACTGACACTCCAATTCGGAATACGCAAATTTTACAAGCGCCATATAGGATTTTGTAGCTATAGGTCATCTTTAAAATGCATAGAAAATTCATTGAGAACACCAAAAGTTGTACCATATATCTGTACCATGTGTCGCTAGATACGCAAGGTCCTTCCCGGGGGAAATCAAACTGCGTCCAACAGTTGAGACGTAATTAAAGCAATTCTGAATGTTCCCCGGCCAATTAATAGCTCTGCGGTTTAATACAGGCCGTGTCCGATATGGATGTGTTTATTAGGCGGTCTGTGTACAAGATGATGTATAGATATGTCTTATTTGTGGTATACTTGTTTAAACCTTTAATTAAAATATCCAAATGAGCTACGTGTTATTGTATTTTATCCATTAAAATGTTTTAGTACGTTCCTCTCTCTAATGGGTCATTCATAGCTGAAGTTCGTGGTCATGATAGAGATTATGCCAGAACTGTGATAGAGAGATATGTATAGCTTTTAATTAGCAATCGGTTTTATGTTAATAAACAAGGTCCTACCCTTCCTTTTCAGCTGGCCTCGGTGATTTCTTTGCATTATTAATGTCCGTGAGCGAAAGAACCACTTCTCTGCATGTCTGTCACATAAGAAAACAACTAAATAAAATCTAAATAGCGCTCATAATATAGTCAGTCAAACTATGTAATTTCTTATTTTATGTTTCTTAATTTTTTCTGCTAACATTAGATATTCTTGTACATTAATTCTTAAATTCAACATTTAAATATAGAAATGTGAAATGTGTTAGACGAATAAAGATTTTACTTAGGTAGAAAATCCACAGAAAAGAAAATAGGTAAAGTGCCTGAAAACTGGATTCCAGCAAGTGGATGTCGACACGAAACAGAAGTAAAATGGGTCGAGCTAAAGAATCTAGGTAAAAAATTATGCTTTTCAAAATTAAAATAACGTATAGACCATTTCACTTATTTCTTGCATTAGCTACCACTTCAACACCATAGTTATTATTCAAGAGCATAGGACTACTAAAATATATTCTTAAAAGAAAACGACTAGTAAATAACATGATGGCTTTAACAAAGTCGGCATAAATCAGTTTATTGTTGTTTAATAAATTTCTCATATTTAATATAAATGTTTTTGATAACAAGCATTAAAATTTCTGATTCAAAAATGAACAATGAATCAATAAAAACGCTTGAGAAGTTAAGACCCAATGAACAATAGCACGATAATAAGTTGTTCGATCACGACAGATGTCCAGATGTGGAACCAGACTCCGTTTCCGTCCAAATTGTATACAAACACAGGTTTCTCTTGTCTTAACAAACGTCGTGCTTGTTTGATATAGGCACGTGAACCAAAATAATCCGTTAGTTCGGCCGTCGAAGCGAATAACACAGATAGTAGTAGCATGAGGAATTGCTCTCAGATAAATAGTTGAAATTCGATTTATTGGGCCCATTCTATCTTGAAACATGCCGGATATTTGAAATCAATAGCCTTAAATATTGATAAAGCCGTGTAAACTCTTAGTGATGCCTACTAAAGGCATTGTCCAGTAGCGTCATTAAAATCGAAATAAATACTAGTAAATTTACTAATTAATTTGACGGCGCAGAGACCCAAAGTGACTCTTGGAAAAATATAGAAGTTGAATATTTTAAATTGTTAAAATCTATTTTCGAGGCACTTAGTTGTTATATAATAAACCGAGTAGTTTTGCTCTAAGAAAATCAAAAAATCGAAATACTCAATACATAGTAATAGATAATAAATTCTCTGTATACATTATCAGATAAAATTAAAAAAGCACGTAAACATTTAGAGCACTTATTGTCTTTTTATTAATAACAACATAAGACTCAGATCCCACAAGGGTCGTGGGTGGCAGGGCCACACACATTTAAGACATTACAAACAGCCAAGATGAAACAAACATTTATCTTTCACACAAATAACTATCCTGATCGGGTATTGAAACTAGTGGGAAGGATAAGTTGATATAACCAAAAAAAAGTAAATAAAGATTTTTTTCTTCCACAATAAGTCGAGTTAGTAGCTAGTGTTGAACAAAAAGACAATTCGTCAAGGAGAGAAGATTTTTTGACGTCTGATGAAAGAAAACATTCTGCCGCTCCGACAATCGAGACGCTCATTCCAACTAAATTAACTTTCGGGCGCCTTGGACTGGAATTACTGCGAAGAATCCACTGACTATTACGACAGACATTTCGTATTCTTATAACCTAACCCTTGTTCGCACGTGTAACTTTCAGGTTCAAATTTAATTAAGGGATTTCTTAGTGTTCGCGAACCAATTTTCGTCAGTAAATTAAAACTATTGCCAAAATATTATTCTATAAAGTGGCAACCATTAATGCTAAAATAATATTAATAGACATTCCACGTTTAGAGTAATGTACGAAGTTAAGTCCTTTTCTGATTTCAATTTAAAACGGTGTCCTTAATTATGTAACTCGTGACAAAATTTGATGCTTGAAAATTGACACCTTTTAACCATGATGGTTAGTAAAATGTGTTTTCTCAATTTCATATTATCCTACTACTTGAATTTTGATAACATCCAACTGTTAACCAAAAATTATGCAAATAAATATTTTTCTAGTTTCTGAAAATAAAAAAAAAATTAACATTGTATTTTTGCAGATTATGAGAACTTTATCCGAATATACATAGTACTTAAAGTGAAAGCACTTTAATATTAAGATTTTATAATGAATTTATTTTTAGTATACAAATGATTGTTCGCTGTATGATTAGATTTTAAATTGAAAAATTAGTAATGGTCAATTTCTTACATTTTGTTTCTGCCTAGTACTTTCATCCTTTGAGTTATTTGCAAGACGGATAAGGAAGTTCATTCCAAAAACCTTTTCACATCCTCAATTGTTGCGATACTCTGTAGAAACAATTGTGAATACATTTTAAATGATGGACCTTCTAATGTTGATACTTTAAATCTTCGCGCTTTTACTGAAGTTTGCAATTCTTTTTGTTTTTTATTTTCCTTATTTTTGTCACCGAAAATGGTAACTGTCTATCACTGGATTTTCTCTTAATAAAAATTTCAGTGGATTTAAATGCATGTATTTATCTGAACTGCTTAAATCGGTCTGTATATTTATATAATTAGAAATCTTTTTTAGACTCATATGTATGTATGTATAGTAGCCATGGAACAGACAAAACATATTGTATTCATTTCTTTGCACTTTCGTTCCATGTTTGTGATTTAAATATTTCTAATGAAAAATATCGGACTGGTATATTAGTTACTCTAGCTTTTACAATCGGCTTTTCTCGCATTGAAGTCCTTAAATAAATATCAAAGATAATTACAAAATCCGTTTTTCATATTTTTGTCCTTTTTATTATCTCTAAGAATTTGTGTACAAAGTTTCACGATAATCAGTTAAGTAGTTTTGGCGTGAAAACCTAACAAACAAACTTACATTCATATTTGTAATAATAAGGATATTGACTAGCATTGTAACAGTTTTCAATCATTCATCTGGATGAAACTGAAAATTGTAAAATTATTTTTTAACTATTCGTATATTTTTCTGTCCTGGAACTAATGATCATTGTTTATACTTGTAGATATTGTTACTGTTATTCATATTTTTTCTAGGTACTTTTGACTGTGCACTAGAATTCAAAAGGTTTATGCAAAAGGATCAGAATACTACTGGAAAGATAATTCTTATGGCATTCTCATTCCCGCTCGCAATTCTAGTAATATTGCTCAGGAACGCTCGTGAATGTTCTAATAACATTTTAACTGTGACATTCCTGCTAAATGAACTACGCAGTGTTCACATTGAGTGGCGTTGTTTTATTAAAGCAATTACACGCTAGGTTATGAAACAATATCTGCAGCCGACACCATAACAACATTATTATTTGTTACCTTATAAGAATGAATCACTGTCTCTTTGCAGTTATTATGTTTAATATAGGATACATTTTATTAATTTAATTGAATGTTATTATTAATATAATTATTATTTTTGGGAATTAACGTTACCTCGTGCTTTCATCATGCATTAGTTACTAATTTTGAAAAACGTTCCAATACGACAGTTGGAACATTGTTAAGAACTACTAGACAACGTACATTTATTATCTGTGATGAAGTTTACGAAGCGAAACTTTGTTTTTCAAACGTTAAATCAGAAAATAAATTGACAGCTGCTTGATACTTCGTCTGTCACAACTCGACTGATATTATTTAATTCATTAAAGAACCTCGATAAAAATCTCAGCAGCCGTTTTATTTCTGGTTTAATAAACGAAATAATTTGTTTCTTTTTTTAATAATTAGTAGCCAACGAGTGCTAGCTATTAAGCGCGTTAATGGGGCGTCCACAACACTCCCAACGTTGAAAGGAAGCTGTATTTACGGGCGTGACAACTTTTATAATAGGTTTTTTTCGTTTTGATATGACAACTAGTTTTTTTCCTTCATTAAGCTTGAACTTATTGACTTTAATTGACGTGATTTCGTTATATCTTTTAACATGATTTTTGTTTTTCTTATTTTCTGCAATTGAATAATATTTATTGTTTGCTTTCAACTAATTTATGACCATTTTTTTAAATATGCAATAATTATTGATTTGCTACTAATGGTTCCCCTTATTGAATAATAAGATAAGATAATAGAATTATTATCTTTATTATTGTGTTTGTTATAGCATCTCTTCCGTCATTTTGTCCGTTTTATTATAGACCCTATTGACTGTTGAATGATTCAAGGTTTCGTAACTTTGTTATAAATTTTCACGCTATGCTTACTTCAACTAAGATTGATTTTCGTTTCCGTAACTAAAAAAGTTTAAAACCAATCTGCTTCAACGACCACACTTTTTACGTTCGTAAAGTAATTCTTGTACTGTTTTTAAAAAGTTACGTCATTTAATGATACCCCGGTGTAAACTGAAAGTTATTCGGCACGGCTGTATACGGTCTTAGGTTATTAATGGTATTTATATTTTTATTATAACTATAAATAATATGACGCTATGATATTTTCGGCTCATTAATATTCGAAGGAGCCAACGGTCGTGTCTTGGCTTTAAGAATAAAACTCACGACTAAGTGGAAGAGATTCGAATGCCTTTTGTATGTTAATTCGGTGAAGTTTTTTTTATGAATTAGCAATTGTACTCGAGTCGGGAATGACATAAGTTTACTAGTCAGTAGTAAATAATACGCGATAATGTCTGAGTTTCTTAAAAAATATCGGTGTAAGAAAAACAATATTTTTGTATTTTTTTATGTTTTCAATCTGAAGATACTGTAAAACGTAACTAAACAAAGCTATGTATACATAGAATAAACAATAACTTTAAACATGTGTATATATAATTCAGAAACTACCTATGAGAGAATTGGATCTGTATATGAATAAATCCCCTTGGTAAAGAGAGTAATACTTTTATTGTATTAAGTAACAGTTATAGGTAATAATTTTCAGTAAAATACTCATAAAGTATCAGCTTATAATCCTAATAAATGTGCATATACGAATATTATGGCAGATACGCAAGAATTCAGAACGCGTTTTATTATAAACTCAAAATATGTATAAAAGTTTAATCAATAAAATCATTACCACGTGTGAGGTCGACGTGAGAAGTAAGGACCGCAGAATGAGCTTAAATATTAGCATAAAATTACAAAAGCAATTTGTTCAAACCGGTTGTTCGTCAAAAATGACGGCTTATAAAAACATCATTATATTAATATATAATAATAATTGTTAACAGTCCATAGCAAAGCACGGGTTATTTCTAATTATGTAGGCCTCGATTTTACTCAACCAAGCAAAACCATTGGAGGAGGAGAAATGGAGGAAAAGTTAGTAACCAATTTTATAAAACGACTAGATATCTAGATATAGCTTACGGATTCATTTTGTAGGTGTTGGCTTTACAATTTTCTCTAATAAAATAAAAAGGCTGTTACATAAGTCACTGTTAATGATATGTGGAATAGTAATTGACACCTCCGATTATCACACTTTGAAAACTGACTCCAACCATCGCTCCAAGTCAACCTTCATTGTCGTGGTGCATCAACTAAACAACGGACAAGATGCTAGTGCACTTATTTTAATCCCTTGGTATTTATAAATGGCGGTAGAGTTACCGCCTGGGTTTCCATCATCCTAAAATCGACAACTAAAAATTTTGCGTATTTCGGCAATATCGTAGTAGCCAGAAATAATGCGGGTCATCAAGTTTTTTTGGCACATTTGTAATTAATCAATTAAAGCATGTTTTTGTTATGGTTCAATTATATTGGTGTTATTTTTGTGTAGTTTGAAAGAAACACCTACTTGAAGTACTATAACAACATAAATCATCAATTTTAAAGTTTATTTAAATTTTCATCATAATATTAGCGTTGTCTTACGAAATATTATACTTGTAAACACAATGGAAGCAAATTGTAATTCAACACTTTTGTGATGCTGCGTGGCTGGTGTCGATGTTTAGCGGGTTTCTTAGAATATGTTTAAGAAAAAGTATAGTAATAAATTATACTATAACTATTACTATAGCAGCGATCTCCTGCGTTTAAAATACTTAAGTAATATAAATATATGTAGAAACAAACGCACAACCAGACAAACAAATCGTTTTAAACGTTTCAAAAATCTAATGGCTAAATGTAGGAATACATTGGCTCCCCTATACAATACTATTATTAACAAAGTAAATTCTGTGCAATCAAATGTCGACATACAACGTTCGTTATTTAAGCAGAGTTTACATAAAATAAATAATCAGCAATATGCAATCATGTCTGTTCGCGAACACTTCAGACGCACGATGAAATTTTGGACCACCATAAATTGAACGCGCCATGGCGGCAGGGTTGGCGCGCGGCCATTACACAGCGGCAAATGATACTCAAGGGTATGTTTATAGGGAGCTTTAAGTCTAGAACACACTGTTACTGCACGGTTGAGCCCGTTCGACTAATCCTGATGATTAGATACTATGTATGAATAATGCTAATGGCATAGCTTAACTATAAACTGAAATAAATCGTTTTGTACTTTAGTAACGTTTTGTTTGAATTAAAAGAATCTTTTTGACTTGTACTTTAATAATAAAGAATCATAAGTTCGTAATGCTCCTTTGATATCCCAAATATTATAATTGGCAAAATTGAGGGATTCGTATAGAAAATAAGTTAATATTTCGGAGACTAATTCACTGTCAATTCATTTCAGTGTCCGCCAAATTTCAGCGCAATCCGTAATCTTGTAAGCAAATTCTCAAGTCAAGCAAGTTAGAAGGGCGTCGAGTTTGAAGAGAAAGTTGCATGGATGATCGCTGGTGGCAAAAAATGTATAGTTTAAATCACCAACAAACTATTATTCACGCTTTTGAGTTGACATTAAGTAAGCCTTAAGACGCTATTTTTATAATAAAGGATAATCATATTCTACAACAACTTAACAGTGAAATACTTCAGGATAACGGAGTTGGTCCTTCTGTTATCCAAACTACAGCACTTTTAGACCTTAATTTATCTAATCCAGGCTAATACTAAAATCTCTATTCATATTCAGCAACACTACAGTAATAATCGCGACACGCATCGTCCCTACGAATGGTGCCATCTGCTATTTGCAACTCAACCACTGACTCATTTCGCATGCTACGCGCGATGCAACATAATGCATTTGAGAGGCGTGAGCCTTTTGAGTTGCGCCGATTCGCGGCTGCTTACCCAGATTCTGTGACGGTGAAATACGCCATACGTGCCGTCAGCATTCGCGAGGATCTTAAGTGTGCAAGGGGTTTCAGCATTGGCATTAACTTTCTCACTCCTTTCTTCTTTCTTATCTATCAATGCTCCTGCGATGACTTTGCTGTTGCTGTCGTCCATTGGCGACGGTTATCACTTACCATCATATATCATCATATCATCTCGGCTGCTAATTTATGGGCTAGTTTTTAGTACATTAAAAAATCATTAGCTCCAATTGACGCCCTATAGGACATGGGTTTCTTCACGAAATAAAGGAGATCTATAGTCATACTCCCAGAACGGATTTGGTGGAAGGATTAATGGACAACCTATTGTCGAACCCAATTATGTCTTCAAGCTGAACTAGGGAAACGCATCGTGTAGAATGGGCCTAATAATAAAAAATAACCATTAATAATCGCACAAGATGACAAACGACTGCAAATAACCCCTTTTCTGAAGTCATTATTGCGTGGAAAAAAAATTGCAACCTAAAGCCCCCAAGCTACGGGTATATTTGACAGCTTGATTTGATCGAACCAATGATTTGTAACGTTCGGTTACCAGTTAGCTACTGATTTATTGCAGGGTTTTGTTGGTTTGTAGAAAAAAACACTTTCTTGTGCTACCTTTAGAACTTCTAATAAGAAAACTGTAACAGGGTCGACGGTAAGTTGAGTATATTTTAAAAATTTTAATGTTAAGTTTTATTGTCGATATATTCGCCGGTTTCTGAAACGCTTATCAAAATCTTGTTGAACTAGCAGGCATATTAACTTAGAAGCTAAGTCAAATCAATCCGGGTTTCTGAAATGTTGATTAGAGAATATATAAAAAAACGCATTTGACATACGATTTGCAGCTAACTCTGATAGTTCTGTTCAACTCAATATTTATTCAAATCAAATGAGATATAAAAACGTATTATGCTTTCAAAACCAAATGGACCTTTGACAATAGATTTGACAGTTTATTACTAAATTTTTCCTTGATCAGCCCTTCAGAGACAGTTAAACAGTTATTATTACTAACATAATATTACACGATAAAGATAAATCTTAAAGAAAATTCTTACATGTTTAGGAATTTCTAACTATTAAGAAGTGTAGAGTATTAAAGTTTAGAGCCCAGTAAAACTACCAACTTGTTCTAGACAAAGATAAATGTTACATTGTAAATATATTGCTTACTAGTAACTGGCATCGCTTCGCTTTGGGAATCTTATGCCTTAGAATTATTATCGAGATATGTCTAAAAATATTGCAACGGGATAATTTAAATTGTTTTATACTTTTTATGTGTGACAAAAATTTTCAATGAAAGAAGCTTACTAAATAAGTGACAAACGTATCGAAATCGGTCAAACCGTTTTTGAGATTAGCGTGCACAACCGTAGAAACAAACAGACAAAAATTCTATAATATTTTTTGATTATAATAATTATTATTACAATAATATTTTTTCTCTTATATTGTATGTCAGAAAATCATACAAATAGTACCAAATAAAAAAAAAACTAAAAAAAAAATTTAAATCATTGCTAAAGAATCTATGTATTGCGTTAAGAAATACTCGAAATAAGAAATACCCAAACATAATAGTTTCTCTCCAACATTACATATACAACAACGATCAGTTGCAACTTTAGTATATACATAGATTTTACAATTAATTAATCAAAGGTTATTCCAAACAATAGACAGACATTTGTTAAAGTTGGGTATGTGAAACAATCGCAATGGGATTGGCAATCGGGGACATTGATCAAGCGCCCGGTATAACTGAGTTCGTTGAATGTCATTCTTATTCCGTTATCGGTTTGAGTTAGTGTTATCACACTCCAATTAGAACAATAAGACATAAACATCGCGGCAACAAATGCTTGCTGACGTCGTATCTAACGATCTGTTTCTACCAGATACAAAGCTCCAATTTCACCTATTAGCCGTTTGCGTAAATGCTATCCGATGAAGCTTAGCTTAAAAGCGAATGGTAATGATAGTAGTATTAGATTTTGTGACACTTGGCAAAAATGTTAATGGAGAAGACTAATGTCTTTAGTAGATTTTGTGACATCATGTATTTTTAAAGATTGTTTTTCTATTTAAAATTCGAGTATAAGCGTAAATAAAGTCCAGTACGGTTATAGTATGGAGATATAAAAAAATATTCAAACAACAAAAAAATACAAAAATCGATAGTCAAACAACTTTATTGGGTTAGCCTATTTAAATGGTAGGTATGTTTATTATGTATGCTATTTGATTAACTATTTTTTACCAAACTAATTTTGATCGCATATTTTCGATTGCATATTGTTCACAGCACATCAGTCTTGTAAATTACACGTAGTTTGAATATAATAAAAAATGTAATTCACAAATTTACAAAATCTTTAAACTAAAAATTCTGTGGTAATGTGTTTTCAAAATCCGACATTTCGCACTACGATTCAAGATTGTAAACACACTTTCATGTCAGTCTTTCTTTCAAAACGCTCAACATAATGTAAATATTTTTTAAAACGAGTATGTAATTTGACCAATAAAAACTCTTTATAAAAAACAAAAACAACTTTGAACAAAATTCATTAAATTACCTACTAAGTAAAACGTAAATAAACTAAACTATATCCATACAAATAAATAATATTGCACTGTATGTTTGTTACATTAAAAAACCACTTTGTACTTTCAGAGAGCTGACGTAATAAGAAGTAACTTAGAATACTTTAATTTTAGAATTATAAGTTATCGTAAAATCTGCAAACTGAACAGTAACTTTTTTGTTAAATTCTATGCTGGCGAAATCGCGGGCACAGCTATTATAAGTTTGCTGATAGTTTATTTATTTTGAATAACTGTTACACTTAAATTTTAATTATAATAAAGTCATAATTATCACGTGCAGCCCTGCGAAAGTCAACCGTGTGCAATGGCCGCGGTACGATCAATTAAAACGCGCGGCAACCGGACCGGACGACCGGACGACGGGACGGCAATTTACGCTTCGGTTACCGTCGCCGTCGCTAACTGAACCGTGATGTGCGTTAGAATTTTGGTTGGGGCTACGTGATCTTGGTCCCCAAAATCCTCAATGACCAATCCTATAGGCGCCGTTTTATGACAATAACTCACAAACACGCAAGCCTTTTGATTATCTAATGATAGGTAATCGGAGACTCGCGACTTCCAGCTATGTTTTATACATAAACATGATATTTTACTTTCACACAAAATATAAAAAAACCTAAAAATAAATTATTAAAAACTATTCATTGATAAATTGTTTGTTATTCAATTTGTGGGAGATCTAGGGTCTAAGCCAAGGCGAAGTCGAAAGTTTGGAGCAGTCACAGCATTTTTACAACTTAAAATATGTAACAAATAGAAACAACGCATTAAGTAGTGTATCAATGTGTGGTGGATGTAAAAGTGATAGTGCGTATGTTCGAGCATTAATAAAAAAAAAATGTTTTTTGGTTTCATTGTAATGGTATACTAATACTGTGATAGTATATATTTATACTTATGCCTTCAGCCCATTAATGGTCCACTAAGGGGCACGGGTCTCCTCATCACTGAGGAAGTGTAGAGCATATCCACCACGCCACTCCAGTGCGGATTGGTAGAGGGATGTATGCTCATAGAGAAAACAACTATTATCACGTAGAAAAGGTTTATGATATCAGATATATAATTACTGAAGGTATTTTGCCTTAAATGAGTTATGATACTGTGCTCAAATTTGGATTAATGGAAAAACTCTCTTACATAGAAAATAGCAAATCAATAAATATAGCTTTAGAAACAAAGCTGCATCTAT
The DNA here is from genome assembly GCA_018248895.1 of Carystus phorcus. NCBI lineage: Eukaryota > Metazoa > Arthropoda > Insecta > Lepidoptera > Hesperiidae > Carystus > Carystus phorcus. The sequence continues at coordinate 16,071 of DWJN01001446.1, forward strand.
TGAAAATCATAGGTACATGTAAGGTAGTAAATCTCACATGATCCTTGCAACCAATTCATCCTTCGATAAACTGTTCTGAGCCCGCAGAATTTGTACGTTAGACAAACATCTGCGCTCGGAATTAATGTCGGCCACCAATATCCCTTCAGAACTTCCCTTATTTCTCTCTACTGGTATGTTTAAGTTTGAGGTCCCTATTATCATACTGACACTTGGAAATAATGAGAAACTAACATTTACTACATCTATTTCATTCATTGGAGTAGTTGACAAACGAGCCGCTTCATTGGAAATGGTCGGCTTCGCCCATAATTTTTCCGTTTTGTTAAAGATTCTACATGTTGTCTATCAGAAAGAATGCGAGACATCCTACGTTTGATTTTAAAACAGGTGGCAGCTAACATTCATCAATTTAGCATTCGTTAACAAACTACTTCTATCATCATCTTCTCATTCTTAACTTAAATCTGTTTGTCTCTAAATTAGCTTATGCATGCTGATTATATGAGGTAGTATAAACATATAACGATGTAATAGGTTCATAAAGTGATTTCGACTACAAAATTTTAGATCCCTTATCCTTATCTTTAGACTCATTTTGTCTCTTTAGACGCACTAAGTTAACCTAACCTTACCTGACCTTTAATTTAGTTCACAGTCCTTTATTTTATTGAATACTGCAGAACACTAAAATCACAAAGTTTTCGGCAATAAATGATGTTAACAATACGAGAAATGTAAAGAGTTTGCGCATTAATACTTCGCTCTAAAAACTTAAAATTGATGCGTTCAGTTGGAGAGAACACAAAACCCAAGGAGTCGTAAAAGTTATTTTGCATGAAAATTGCGGTGTGCTTCCGATGTACGTTAGTTTAAGTACAGTTGGAGACAGAACTGCCAGGCACTAGCAGTTTCAAGGAAATCATAAACTAAATGAAGATAAGGTTTTGAATTTAAACATCGTTTTCGGAACTCCACGGTTTTGTACTGACGCAATCGTTTGGTGCTCTAATTTCATAAGAAATACTTATATTTTAATACTTAATATATGGTTTTTGATAAACTTTAAAGTTTTTTGATACACTTGAAAGAAACGGAGGATGTTCTCAATTCGACTGTATTTTCTTTATATGTGTTACATCATAACTTTTACTGGGTGTATTTCGATGATTCTGTTCGAAAGCTGATGCTATTTACGTCCCATTTAATTTTACAAATCATCTGTCGAGTAGTTTTTGAGTTATCCTTCAGAATCGATATTAAATACGACGCATTTAATTAAAGTCAGTATTTCTTATGTTCATTGACAAAGCGATTATAATTTATGTGAATTTAAATTCGCATAATTCTAGCTTTACAACTGAGCAAATTCGCTCTCCCTCCTTTTTAATACCCTTTTTAATCAGTCAATAATAAGGTCAGCTTATCTCAAATAGTGTTAATGCTCGAGAATGAGCTTTTTTTTACTCTCTGATTGTAAATGTAATGTTAATATTTAATTTAGGTAGGGTTGCTTTAGACGTCAAAGCATATTTTATTAGAATTAATTTGTTTGTCTTATTATACTAGTTCCTGCGAAATTTGTTTTGGTGAGAATTTTATACCTAAATTCTGAGGAAAAGTTTTTGGTGTGCATGTTCTACTAATGTTCTATGAAAAAGTTAATAATAGAACTTTTGGCCGAGACTATGTAACAATAACAATAAATAAAGCTATTTATTATCTATTTAATATTATTATCTATTTTAGAAAACAAAAAATGTCCCATAAACTAAAAATATTAGTTAAGAATGAAATTGATAATAAACTCTAAATATTGTCCAGTTTAATTATTTCAGTTCCTAATTAAGATATAAATTTCCCGAAAGAAAAGCCGCGATGGATTACTAGGTAGGCTTAATT
>DWJN01001447.1:0-17969 GCA_018248895.1 Carystus phorcus
AGAAACTCCTCAGCACATCTTTTCAACAACTATAAATACACATATATATTAACACTAGCCTTTGCGGAGCTCGATACAGCATTATTAACTCCAAGCGTCCTATTATACACAAGTTTATGTACGATCTCTGGTTGGTACTTACATCAACTAAATCTCATGCGAGACACATGAGAAAGAAGCGAACCTTACTTGCTTAGAACCATACCGTTTCCGGCGCGTCGTGCGCTAAGCCTAACGATAGGACTAGACCGGCGCAGGGCATGCAGTCAATGTACTATTGAAATTTATCGTATCCTGCGAATCTACCGACTCGAGGCTAGCCCCGGTCGCCGACCTGGGAACACGGTACGGAAATCTGTACTTAAAGATTTCGATGACTCCATGTTTATGACAGAACAACTTAGCGCACTGACAAGCGTAATCTATTTATCATCTCAAAGCATTGCTTAATCGTTAATGTTTCTGTATTTAAACTTTATACCAGTAGGAAACGCATTTCAGACGTCTCGTTTAGTTACAACTTGGTTTACTTAATTGTTTAACTGCATGCCATTACCATATTATTATGTACATAGAACCACCTTATATACTGTGTCATTCTATGTGATCGTATTAATCGCAAAAACTTCGTTTAAAATTTTGTTTTTTTTTCAATAGGAAAAATGTGCTACTGTGCTACTAGGTGGCGCCATCAGAGTTTGTGATGAAGTACGGTATGACATTATATTCAGTTTCATTAAAAACGCTGCTTTAATATTTTATTTTTGACATAATTTATTTAAATCATATATCATCGAGTACATTTTTCAAATTATTATAACAAAGTAGATATTCTTTTATAAGGTGGGTGTGAATGGAGGTAATATAAGAAATTTATTTCCAAAAAAACTTTAAACCGAAAAAGCAGATGGAATATGCGTTAAATAAATCGCGCTACGATACTTACATACACTTATGTGCACCTCAATACTTAGGATTTCAAAACAGAATACAATATATGGTTGTCTAAAACTCTAGTAGCTATCTATTCAGAACTTTGCGTCGCTTTTTCCATTGTTAGAACGGTTTATGAGAAAGAGGTCGTGTGAAGCAAAAATAAACGTGACAATAATTAACTAAGGCCTATGTAATATTTGTTTAACGGAAACTAAGTGATTGTAAGTCATTAGTACATTACTTCTTTATTTTATCATATATATATTCCATTGTCAGTGTTGCCATGCTCTCGCGTAAACCAAGCACTAAAATTTATCAGATCTTGTTTCACCTAGCAAGACGAATGTCACATTTACATGATAGAACGATAACCTTTCCTCTACGGTTTAATGGATGATAAAGATGAATATCTTACGTTTATAGGCCGATAAACCTTTACTTAAAACTTTAAACTTCGTAATGTCGCATCAAAATTTTCAAATATCCTTATTGATAATGATAGCGGTAATGCTATTGCTAACTTACTTATTGATAAGAGTCAAAGAAATTATCGGATTAGTTATACTTACCTAGTTAAGGTATCCAAAACAAACGCATACGAAATATAATTAAATATAGCTTATATGTTAAAGCAAAGTAGATCTCATGTTATGTAATGTTCGTATGTTACGATTCTAATGTAATGTACTAAATTCTTCGGTTCCAGTTCAACGACCTAGAGAATGTTCGGGAACTTTAGCCCTTAGACTGCGCTGACTAGAGCGCACGACGAACCCGGATGCTGTTAGGTAATAGGGACTTAGGATGCTAAGGTATCTTGAATACCTGCTTACCAACTAGCTATATAAACATTCAATGTTATTCTTAGAACGAGATAATTCTCGTGAAACTTATCAATTTAACACATATTTTAGCGTACTTACGTATACATATATTGCGTAGCGTATAGAGTAGAAAAACCATAGGAAATCTTATTATTTAACTTGTCCTTGTAAAGTAAGAAATTATTTAAGTATATAAATTAATAGAAACTCACGTATCAGGATTTCTTTTCGGATATTATGTCATATAATGGGATCTCCAAATTGTCCCATAAATGCCTGTCCTGTGTATCAAACCCAACACCTCTTGTTCAACAGGGTCATTAACTCATTGGTAACTGGGATATAGAAATACCTTAAAATGATTTGACCCTATTACACACAAATCCGTTTCGGACTTGACGGGATTTTATTAAGTGCGGTACGCGAGAACGTATTTGCAGTAATAACCATAAACATCTCAATTATTTTATCACGAAACATAAATCTGTCGAAAAGGATAATACAGAAATTATACTCCTTTAAAATACAATTCGATATGCATTTATAAATATAACATCAATACCGGGACGATAGGCTCTCTCGTTCATTCTTATAATCCTTTCATAAATCTGTGACTATAAGAATCAAACAAAGCCTAACTTATGGCTTTTGAAACTCATATTTTCAGTTTTGTCATTGAACGATTGTCAGTAGCCGCAAGCCCCAGTCTAGACTAGCAATAGTATAATATGTTATGTTTGAGTTTTGTTTATTTAAACTTTGAAGAGAATTCTATAATTATTAAAGTGTAACTTATTTCCATGTGATGAATAAAATAATAAAAGTAGCCAGTTACGTCATATTTAGTGATCTACTGGTGAATATATGGTGAAACTATCGCATCGTTTTTCTTTTACTACAGTTTAAATTAAATAAAACAACAAAAATAACGATACACACTCATAGCTCCACACAAGAATTCCCAGTGTCGTGAGCCCCATGGACACCACTGACACAAAAACACACACACATCGACCGAAAACAGAAACTTAAACTCATTGCATTTTTTGCCCCGCTGGGAACCGAACCCAGGTTCCTGCGAACGGTGGTTCGGCATGGTGACCATTGCAGGTCGTCGGTATTTAGTTGCCAATTGTTGTATATAAGAATTTCCTTAATTAGCTGCTAATAATATGATAACAATGGCACTCACCTATAATAAACTAAAGTAAGTCATCTTACTGCACGGATATAGAAATAAAAAGATTTTTCATTTATATTTTCAATATCTAACACTCCGTTTAGCTCCTGCAAAATTTCTCTACCAATCAACATTAGACTCCACAATTGGCATGAGGTAAATAATTATGTATTGTATAATTGTATTACTTACTACAACATAACTTTTATGACATAATATCCAACGGCTTAAATTTTTTTTTAAAGAACTATTAGAACTGCTCAAGTACACTGCTACTACAAGTTGTGCCATCTTTATCATTTGACATAATCAACGTTAAGCCATTGGATCAATATCTAACACCAAATTCATAAAAGTAACTGTCGTCTAATGATCAGCTACAGTTATATCTTTATAGATAGTGGCAGTGTTGATTGAGACGCACATATTTATTAACATCAGAAGAAATGCCGCTGACAATTCAATATTAATCGCCTGGCTTAGCAAGTTTTGAATCACCTTAATATTGATACATACTTTTAACCTAATCAGTTCGCCTACTAACTTAACAATATTAGCTGCATAACACGGTTTATATCGTTAATACAAAATTATTTTTTACATAAATTAAAGTAATATACGTTCACTATTACATGAAGCATCAAAATCTATAAACGACCACGACTCCATTACAATATTTCATAGTCAACGTGGCATTAATGTAATGATGGTCATTCAGAGTTCGAACATAAAAGTGTTAGACGGCGGCGGGAAACCAGACCTTACAACTCACCTTTTTTATTGCAATGTCACTTTGAATTTCTTAGTAATGATTATTACCTACGTTTAAAAGCCGATGCCACTTTTAGTGAACGCTTTAATGGAACAAAAGCACTAAATTTAACAACAAAAATGGACGTGAGAACCACTTTTACAGCAGAAGGAATCATACGAGTCAGGCCATAATTACAACACTTGTCAAGTCTATAACAGTTTCCTCTTCATATTCCTATATCTTTTTTTTAAATAACTAGGTTATCTTTGACACCTATTCCTTATGTTTACAAATACCCGCACCCGAAGCAATTTGCTACCGGTTTTAAAAGGCGCTTTAAATTACATAGGACCTTTACATTGTAGTCGTCGCAACATAGCAGTCGTCAATTGTCGTCGTTTGAAAACTTCCGACACTTGGGTTGACCACTAACCCCTCCACCAATCCGCACTGAAGCAGCGTGGTGGAGCATGCTCTAGACCTCCTCAGTGTGGAGAAAAGACTCGTGTCCAGTAGTGGGCCATTAATGGATTGAAGGCATACTTCTTACACTAATTCTAATTCTTTCGGACGGATTTTGATTAAACTTAACACCAATATATGGAGCGCTCATAATCCAGTGGCTCGCTTCGATACCATAGGCGCGGTCGGTACCTGAATGAGTGACCGTTTGTGGCAAAAATTTCTTGAGCGTTTCCGTGCTTCGGAGGGCTCGTTAAACCCTTGGTCCAGGTTTCAAGTCCGGCCGGTTTGTCCGGTCCAAATCTAGCCATGTCAGCGGCCTTCGGATGACTTAAAAGCTTTCGGCACTTTTGTTAGCCACTAACCCCTCCGACAATCCGCCCTCCAGCAGCTTGGTGAAATATACTCTGGGCCTCGTCAGTAATGGAAAGAGACCCATACACATACCATGTAGTTTGCCATTAGGGGTTGAAGGCATGAGTTAAATCAAAAATTCTCTAACAGTTCAATAGTTTTTGCAGTAACTAGGCACAAACATGAAAAGTAAAAACGGCGAAGTGCGTGTCCGCCCACGCGTAGCATAGAGTTCGGTAGTTAGTTAACTATTACTCGTTAGTTAGTTACGCCTACCTTGCTTTCAACTTCGTTATGTATACTACGGTCGTGATTTATTTTAAATATTCAAATCAAATATTGAACTGGCCAGAGTCTTCAATAAGAGGGTCCAAATGAGCATATAAAATTTCACAAACCGATTCCTGAATCTTAAAATCGTTTTCTTATATCTACTAGGTTTATGTTTAAGCTTCGAAGATGCTCAAATTAATCAATTACCTCTTTTTAATCGACTTCAAATGAGGAGGATCTCAATACGATTGTATTTCTTTTCATGTTTGTTAATTCATAATTTTTTACTGGGTGTACCGAATAGCATGATTCTTTTTTTTATTTGGAAGCTCATGCTTGTCATGTGGTTCCATTTAAATTTGAGCGATATCTGAATAAAATTTTTTGAGATACCCCTAATAATTCGGAACAGGATTATTTAATACGGCGCATTTAACTAGTCTGTTTTTCTTTTGTTCATTGACAGAGTGATTATAATACATCATACAGATTTCTTCGAAATGAACACTATAAATGAGAAATATGTCTACAGAAACTTGACCGACTATACTAAACTTCACCTACTGTTGCAAATTACAAAAATATTATACTTGTTTTAAGTTCAGTTCTTATACAATAGATACGTGTGTCTAGAAGAGCCTGTACAGTTAAAAGCTCCCGGAAGTTGAACTGGAGTCGAGTTATATAAATAGCTACGTAACTGTTCCCCGTCTAGTCCAGAACTGGATGCTACGAACATCTTCACGTAAGGGTTTGTGCAGACGATGTAAGTGAACATTTAAAAATTACACAAGATTCAAGATAGACATAAAATTATATCTTTTTTATAGTTGCATACAAAAACGGATAGTAAATTAATTTGTAACATATTTATAGCAGTTTGGTCAAGTAATGGCCTAATTGGTAATGTCCCAAGTTTGATACCCGTCTGGGGCAGTCGTTAATGTGACAAATAAATGTTTATTCTGTTATTAAATAATTAAAACTTCAAAAATATTTTTCTGCTTTATATTCCACGTGCTGTGAATATTTAGTTGATTTGATAAGTGTATAGCTGTTTTGATGATAATATGTGTTTCGAACATCTATAGGATAGGGAATTAAGAATACATATTTTAAGTTAATATCTGAAACGGAACTGCAACTAATTTCAAATAAATAAACGCGAGCTCGTTTATAAATTATTGTAGATATAAAATTTGTAAAATATTAAACCTTGACTTGTACTTGTGCGTTTTTGAGGTTAGTATCGTTGCAGATAACGGGAAAATTAATTGAGGGGCTGCGTAAATTGCGTAGGTAGGTGCTTGAAGATTATACTGGCAGCTTCCGAGCGATGATAGACCGCAAGGTCGAGGGTGTTACTTGTTTTGGATTACCTAAAACAGCAAATACGATATCTCGATTTATTTACTTACTTGTCAGACAACTCGCACATGTATAGTGTCAATCCTTTCCATTCAGTCTCTCTGTACTCCGTCCGTCGGTCCCTAATTTTTTCCTAAAACTAACGTAAACCCTTCAAAGCCGAGTTTTAAAACCCTTGAAGAGGTCCGTAGTTGGTTGACTATTATTTCCTAACAAACAAACTGGAATCGTTTTACATTTTACTTCCTTATACCTGTTTACACTACAATAACCACCTACCAAGTACCTATCCAAAATAAAACAATATGGTTTTTAAAACACTCGCAAAAATATTTAACGACGAATCCTTTACCGCGCACCATCAGAATAAAGAGAAAAAATCATCCCAATTTTAAGTGTACTAAAAGCTTTTTTTTATTATTGCTTTTTTATTTGTTTAACATGTCAAATTAGAGCTTTGTAGTACCTACGAAACGGCCTAGATAGATAGTAATTGCGATTGGACTGATATATAGAAACCACAAGGGTTCCTTGTTGACCATGGGACCTTAAAAAGGCTGGACCTTAGAAGACTACTAGAAAAACCTGAAATGTAATTATTTATGGTTCTACTAGTGTTGGCTTGGATACACGAACCGTATTTGTAATAAGAATAATTTGTAATGCAATTGCATAACATGGTCACAGTTAACCAACCGAGTTTTAATAAGCAAAAACACTACACCTACTGTTATCTATTCCACATTTTAAATCAGAAGGCCTTCTTATTAATAAGGTTGCCGAGTACTAGGTATCTATCGTATACAGAATTCAAAATTTCAAATCTGAAGAAATTGTAAATTCAAAAATCAATGGCCAGTTGCGAGGCAATTTTCGTTTGTTTTACAGTCTAGCTAGTCAAGTAAGTAATCTATCTTCCTTAAAAGATTGTACTATCTGTTTGACTGCTTATAATATTCCTCTTTGTTCGCTCTTTCATCATTCCTTTTAAACCTCCTTCGATACTTATCCGCTCTATATAATTGTACGTACCAAATGCTTATTGAGAAATTACAATATAACATTTGCACCTTTACCTACATCTTTTTACGTTTATGTCCTGTGCCCTAAGGTTGTCTGGATATAAATCACTACTATAGATATAAGACCGCCGATTGTGTTCATTTATTTTGCACCGTAAATTTACATTTACTTAGTGTACACAATAAAGTACTGTGTATCTAAATTTTTTAGGAGTTACGTAAAGCTTCGAACAATTTTGAACTAATTCTAATATGCATCAACATCTGCACAATCTTAGTAGAAACACGTTCATTTCAAGAGTCAAAGATTATGGCTAAAATAGAAGAACAAATAACAGTGGAAATTCAGCTACCAGTATACAGTTCACGAATGACCGCATTGGTCAAAGTCGGACTTCACCATTTGCTTAGGTTTAACTCAAGGAAATTGTAAAGAACGTTAACAAAATATATAGGAATCTTCATTGTTCCCGTGTTTAAAGTAACAAATTCAAACACTCCAGACATCCGGTCCCATGGTGTAATGGTTAGCACTCTGGACTCTGAATCCAGCGATCCGAGTTCAAATCTCGGTGGGACCTGTTTTTTAGTATCAGCAGGATAACATAATTTAAATCCGCTGTATTTATTATTATACTTTCATATTGATGCTATTTTTACAATAATATTTTCAATCAATTTTCCCTTTGCCAAACCTTTGAATAAGTTCAACTTCAATCAAGTAATAGTTTAGTTACTACTATCGGATGCCCGTCATTTACCTACGAGATAATTATTGGAATTATCCAAAAATTTCAGTCTAAAATTTTCCATGGACGATCACTTTATAAGAAGTAGACTTCTAAACTTTGCTACTTTGCACTACTAAAGATTCAGATTGCATATCTGCAGATTTCATTCGATCATAACAAAATGGACTTAAGCATTTAAATGTAGAAAATATTGGAACTAACTCAATTGTCAAAAACTTTATTTAAAATCCAGTCGAAATATTCTTCAGTAATTCGTGCTACGAAATATTTGAGGTTAAGGTTTCTAAATAGAATGTATGTAATAAATATGTATAGTTTTCTTAAAATCTAGAGGCGCCATCTACTCAGGGTCTTGCACCGCCTTTCCCACTGTCGTAATAATACTACAAAATTCAAATACATCAGACTTTCGATTGGTATTACGATTCGATTTCTACTAGTGAATCATAAACGAATTCTTGGCAGAAATAAGATTTTTCTAATAATGTAAGAAATTGGTAAACCATATTAAAATAAACTGTATTTACTCTATGGATATATGGTTGTCTAGGTGATAAACATGTATACAAACTGTCAGTTGTTTGTAATCGATACGTATAGTAATACTACTGCATCATGTAAAGGAAAGTATAAATAAAGATATAGTGTTAAAAATTCTACATCTATATGAACTGTTATACCAAACTTAAGTATAACAGAACTACGAGTATAAGACATAAGAATGCAGCAGAAGAAATTAAAAATAGTGATGATTGGACCATCAGAAGTAAGCTACTTATGTTTTCAATTATCCTTTACACCTTTAGAATGACATTAGATAAACGCCCAAGGGCGATAGTGAATATCCATTGACTCCACAAAATATTCCATAAGTATTATTAGCGAAAAAAAAATAAGAAGGAACATTTGATTATAAACTTTAAAATATCCGCGATCTGCCCCATGAAAGTAAATACATTTATTTTAAGCTTAGAATCAAATCCGAATACTTTTACGGTAACCTTAAGTTGTATTTAACTCATGAACAAGATTTGCAAAAAGTCAATATTATGCTAATAGTACATAGTAACATTATAGCAAATTATATGCAACTAAACTGATTTCGATTTAATTTACACTTGACCTAGTGACATACTTTGAAATAGCTACTTACATTTCCTGCTGCTTATTTTACAACGAATCAACTCTCTCAGCTTTGTAGAAATATAAATTGTGTAAAAATTTGATACTTTCTATTTGTAAATTGTAATTTCTATCTTAATTAGAAAACACCTAATATAGAAACCCAAGAAGAGCGGATTTTTAAATAAGTACAGCTTTATTACTTAGATGTAGGTATGTAACCTTTGTGGAATTTATTTAAGCCGGTTTATTAACAAAATGCTAGTATAACCATGAAACAACTTGTTTCAAGACTTACTACTTAACTACGTCTACATTAAATGAACAACTATTTACGCTCATATAGATATAGGTACACAATATGCTTTACGTAATGTAAATAAATTGGCAGGTATATATTTATCTACGTCAACTAGAAATTCGATCAAACGTAATCATTAATATTAATTCTATAATAAGACTACATTGTCAGTTTACAATAAGACTACATTGGTAATTCCATATATTATTAAATTCATTAAAGTTATAAAAGATAATCAGATTAAATGTTATTAGTTAACCTATTAGTTATTATGTTGTCACCAAATCAGAATCAACATTCGACAATTGTATTATTGTCATGGTCACGTTATGGTAAATAGGTGCCTAACACTGATTAGGTATTAGGACTGAATAACTTTGCAATAGGTATTAATAATCATTAGCCATTATACCAAGCATGAAAGGAACGGAATCTGATTTTGAACTAGCGTCCTAGCTACGGAGTCATATTAAAAACATTTCACGACTGATGTTAAGTTTTTAAAGATAATTCATTATCGCACGTGGAACGTAAAATATATAGCTAGTTTTAATAACATTAAAATTACTTTTCGTTACCTACCTATATGGACAAAGCGGCGTTGGTCACAAGAATGATAAGACAATTACTATTAATATCTTCTTTGTCTTGTTGCTCCCAGTGTGGTCTCCGGATTGATGAAGCGACTCACAATGGACACTGTTGCTTCTTTTTTACATTATACTGTCATTTAATTAACTGTCAACAAATCGAAAATCTAGTTATTTATCAACAAATTCTAATTCTGATTAATACAGATTGAATGAGAGCTAACTGGATTGCTTCCTCACATGCTGTTGTTTTTTGTGACTCCCCCCAAAATGCTTTTAACATTAAGTCCACCTTGTTTCTTTTATTTTGTTAGCTGTAGTATCTTGTTCAGTACCTATATACGTATATTTCAAATATGTTGTAGCAAGTACACATCATGTTAATAAATAGTTAACTAAGAAAATAATATGTTTCAGAGTGGAAAAACATTAATAGCAAATTTTATATCAGAATGCATGAACATTGAAGAAACGGCTCCTACAAAACCCACACAAGGTGTAAGAATAGTGGAGTTTGAACTTTCAAACTTGAACATAAATGGAAAAACAAGTAAAATCGATATAGAATTATGGGATTGTAGCGGTGATCATAAGTATGACTAATTTTCTGTTAAAAATTCTTCATTAATTGATATGATTTGGAAGTAACTTAGGCATATTTAAACAGCTGGTCAAAGAAAATAAACAGCATTGGCATTTAAAATCTAAAACTACAGCATCAAATATCGTAGTGACTAACTGTCATGTCAGTTGAAGAGTTAGACGTCGAAAAGTACAAAATGAGTCTCGTAATTTTATAAAGGCTACAAATTGATTTGTTTGGAATGTAAATCCCTCAGTAGAAAGTAAGAGATAGGAGAATGACATAAACTCTACAAACAAATAGTTCGGAATTATTATAACTCTGCTATAATGCAGGGTAGCTGCTATATTATTATTATTCTATCAACATTCTTCGTCGAAAATAAATACGTTACTAATCGTACTCTAAATAATTGTATTTCAGATTTGAATCATGTTGGCCATCCCTACGTCTTGGTCTCCAAGGTGTAATATTAGTATCCTCTCCAAATACAGCCAGTACTGCAGCAAAAGAATTAGAACTATTCTACAACTACTTCGTGTCACAAACCAAATTATCTCCAAGGCAATGCGTTGTTTTTTATAATACTAACGATAATCAAGAGGATATTGATTCGCTTAATTTATGTATGTTTTGTGTTTTTTGTCATGATAATATTACTAATCGTATCACCTTATTATCAGTGTGTACATGTAACTATGCGCTTTGATTAATTTATGAGGACTTCTGTGTGTAAATACTGTATTATTATTGTTTCAGCTCCAACATTCTCAAAAGTATCACAAGTCGCGGTAAACTTAAAAGCTGAAAGTAACAAATTAAAAACTGATTTTACAAATTTCATATCTTCAGTATTGCAAGCACTAAATAAAGATGTTTAATATTTAAAAAATACTTTGATTTATTATAAACTTACAGATCCACTTTACTTACGCTTCGGGATTTAATATCTGTGTGTATAGGATTTGAAAGCGCATAAGAATTTTCTAGAAGTCTAACAATAGTTCCAAAGCATCCGATCACCATACATTCGAATTGCGCATTATACGCCCACGTCTATATATAAATAGACATTCAATATTGAACACGTTCCATAAATCCTAAATAGCGAGAGAAAACATATTAAAATTTCAGTAAATACGTACTGTAATCCCTAAGTTTCCAGGAAAAACGTCCCTTGATAGACCATACTTACCGTGGAAGAATACTGTAGCATAGTTATGTTGTAATCTTGGGCATTATCCTGAAAAACATTCATTCATTTATTCAGTGACCATCCTGGAGCATTTTATCGTAGTAATTATATATAAAATATATGTATATAACGTATTATATAATAGTAATATTTTATATAACGAATCTTAAATAAGCGAATTAAAAATATATAAAAGGAAATTTTACTTCTTTTGTATGATTGCTATTAATAAAACGTTCATGTTCAATGAGTTTTGTATAAACATTTTATTCTACGGTAATTACAGTCCAGCATTTGTTTATTTCTTATCACAAAACTTAGAAATAATAACTTATGAAACGAATATAAATCAATTCATACGAATATCATATTACTCTTTATGCATTCATAATAATATAGACTGGTACCTACTGGACTAAACGATTCACTGACATTACATTTACAAAATAATCCTATCAACTTCTGAAATTATTATTGCTCAAATATTGCTGAGATATGCTCCACAATCTCGAAAAAAAAGTTTATTCAATAATTGTTTTCAAAAGACATTGATTGATTATCAAAATACTGAGAATCAATGAAGGTTGGTACAAAAACATCGGTACGTATTAAATTTATGGTCTCGTTAAACTTTGTAACGTTAGCTTAGTTGGAAACTTGTCATGAATGGTGTTTTAGGTTGAAGAATAAATGTACCGAAACAATATAAATCTGTTTTAAAAAATGATAATGAGTACCTGATGTTTACATTGAGGAAATCTTTATAACTACCAATACGAAGTGTACCAACTTTCATCATGAACAATTTATGCAGATTCCAAACTATCTCGCTAACTTCGTTGCATTGGCTTGCATTGGAAATTATTACTATCATTCAAATTTTAATGAACATGAATTGAAATACTCGTTTAAGAACAAAATTTTGCAAACAACCGAAACTTTTATTGATAATTTCACCACAATGTTAAAATCTTTGAGCCACACATTTATCGTATTTAGTCATATTAATATTGATTTTAGTTCACAAATGAATGTATCAGCAGGTCCATATTATTAACATCTCATGATAGTTTAATTCTGATTACAATAAACTAACAAAGTAACAGAGCTCAACTTTTATCTAGCTTGAAATTGTCTTCATTTATTATCACATCAATGGCTTATAACGCAGTGATTTTCATAAATGAAAATATTTCTACTTTATTACGCAATAACTAACACGACCGACAGGTACATTTCTGTTGTCTCGTCAATTAATTATCAAGTGTGGCCACAGATAACATCCCACCCCATTTAGACGATATCAAGTAAATAACTTAGAAGTAATTAACTATGTGGCTCATAGTTTTTAACATAAAAATATGTGATATAATACAAATATGCATAAAAACTCAATCATAAACTTGCACTCAGTCTTAAAACATTTGGCCCGTATAATGAGTACTTTTAAAATGAAATTAATTCATTCATTATTTAAATTAAACATAATTTCTACAATACGATAGGGTATGTATGAAACTATTCATAGTAAATTTACAGTTCAAAATATTTACATTATAACATATACAAATAAAGCGATTTCTTATTTTCCTACAATAGATTAATATAAACTGTAAAAGAACTGCTACTACGTAAGTCTATCGTTATTTATATTTATCACCTTGATCACATTTCGTGTTATGTGGAAGGGTTAGATTTCTAACAACAATATACTAACATTTTACACCTATCTCAACAATGTACTATAAATACGCTAATGTCTATTATCATTTTTCCAATTATTCCTATCACTAAAGTTCTTTCTATCTCTATGACCTCTTCCTGACCCGCCTCGGTTCCAACGATCGTTGCCGCGACCCCGGGGCCCTCCCCTATTTGAATATCGCTGAAAATTTTGTTCTCCATCCATATAATTGAAATCATTACCTGGCGGGGGACCGTTGAAACCCATATTACCGAAATTGTTATGGCCGGGGCTACCAAATTTGTTATTAAAATTATGTGGTATGTTTGGTGCGATGCCAAGTAATCCAGGCGCTGGGCCACTTCTATGATCCGGCAAGGCCTGATTAAAGCCATGCATGTGACCCACGTTCAAGTTGTTCATAGCTCCCATACCAATGGAAGGCATATTCATCATGTTAATACTAGTATCCATTGTCCCTTGAGGTCCACCCATGTTACTATTGATACCAAAAGGATTTGCATTTTGATTAAAATTAATTGGTGTCTTCAGTAATGCCTCCTTAGGTTTGGGCAAATATGCATACTCACCGTTTTCACCAAGCGTGATCCCTAAATTTGTAAATATACTACACAAAACTGAGTTACTTTGTATTGATGCTAAATCAAATACTTTTCCAGGAGTTTTATCCTGCTGATATTGCTTGATCAGTTGAGTTACAGGAGCTAAATGTTGGTTAACAAATATCTTTTGTGTGGAACTTAATTCCTTATACCAATTTGAACTTTGCAATATTGTTTGTATATCTAAGGAATTTGATTTTTGTTCTTGATTGAGACCTTCAATAGTAGTGGGTTTTCTACGAGGATCTACACGAGGAGCAGCAGCGGTTACAGTTTTCGTTGATTTTTCACTATCACTATTCGATTCATCTACTGACAAGCGGAATACTTTACGTAGTCTAGGATCTAATAGAGCTTGTGATTTTGCGGTACTGTTTCTAATGTCTGTATAGTCTGGACGCGGTATATGTATAGGTACAAGTTTATAGGGTATTGGCGGATGACTATTTATTGACCCATTAATTTCAGATGCCGGTGTATAATTTGGTATGGGTTTAAACGGTAATCCTAAGCGAAAATCAATATCTCCACTGCTACTTTGTCTTAAATCAGTATCCCCAAATGCTGGGAGTTTATAATCTGTTTGGCGTAAATCAACGTCTGTTCTACGCCTCCCATCTGTGGGTTCCCCGTCAACACAATCATAAATTGACACTCGTGGCGGCTTTTTTATAGATTTGCTACTTTCATTGGCTCTAACAGGAGATCTTCTAGAACGCGGATCTCGTAATTTGTTACCTTCGACAGATTCTGCATTGTTCGATTTATTTTCGTGTAAGTTATTTTTCATTGTATTTAAAAGCTTAGTTACTTCTTCACTGATATCTATCTTAGATAGATCACCTAATCTACTTAAAACAGCAGAAGGCTCGATTACGTGTGGAGCTGGAACTTGCGGTGGAGACATCAATGTATTTCTTGGAGATGATACTGGTGATCTCTTTTTAATTCCTTTCTCCTCGTCACTAGAATACCATTTTTCATCTATTAATAAATTGTTATCCTCATCATCAGTGGTAGAGCGCCGATTTCTCTTGTCAGGATTTTTAAAGAGTGGCTCAGGTTGTAAAAACCGAATGTCTGTATCAGTTTCGCTTTGAAGCTTTTTCTCTGTGATAGAAGTCTGCGTTCTTTGATCGTCTTCAGCATACGGAAGAACTCTATGATCAACGTCTTTTGTTTCGTTTGTAATAACTGACGGTTCCATTTCATACGGTTCATTAGATATATCAATGTTCTCCTTATCTTTGGATGCAAACTTTAAAGCATCTTTTGTATACTGATCTATATCAATTATATCTCTGACAGGTTGCGTTTCTTTTATTAGGCTTTTGTTTAAAGTAGGATCTTCATTTGCATTAAGTGCAACTGTAGGTTGAAACCGCATATCAATATCTTGTCCGGATAATTCAGACGATACTGGCAAGCTATTGGTAACCGGCGCTATGGGTGGTACTCGTAAATCTAAATCTTGCGTTCCAGTGGAAACTAGTAATTGTTGGGATTGTTGTTCATTATTTATTAAACCTAATTTTTGTATACTCATTGTATTAAGTTGTATTTCTGTAATCTGTTTTAAGGATATACCAATACTATTTAACTGCAATACTGTCAGTTGTCCCAATTGATCTAAATTATCGATACCCATTTTTGTAAGATCAGTTATTTGTCGTGGAGTTAACACGCCAGTTAAATTTTTTATGCTTAGAACGTTTGTATTGCTGGTGTTACTGTTAGGAGACATGCTGTTATTATAATTTTGATTTAGCTCATTTTGCCACCTGGATTGACGTATTTTTGGTGATATTTTATTCTGTCTGTCATTGTTAAATTGATTCATTTGAAAATTGTCTGAATTGCCTTGTGGATTTGGAATATTGAGTTCAAATAGAGAAGGTATATTACGGTTTTGGTTGTCATTATTTTCTGAGTATTGCTGCATTAACTTCATTTGTGTTGTTTGAATCATTTTTAAAGCACCTTCTCTATTTAATCTAGGAAAATCTCCTAAAATCTCTTTCGGAGCCGATTCAATATGTTTCAAAAGTATATTTTTTAGCCCATCATTCAACGGTTTTCCATGCGCAAATTTACAATCGTCTTTATAAATACAAGGAAGCCCAGTATGATAATATTTACAAGGAAAATCTGCATGCATATATAGACATTTATCCCTTTTCGCACAACAATCCATCAAATAAAATTTACATAATTCCATTTTCCTAGGAGGCTGTGCATCATGTGAATATACACAATCGTCCCCTTTATGACATTTACCTTGCATATAAAATAAACAGACGCCATCAGGATCTTGCATCGGATGTGCTGATCTCCGCCTATCACTTTTATTTTTATTGCGTTCGCGCTGCGGCGGACGCCGACGATGATGCTGATTTCCTCTCGAATCATGACTACTGTCAGAAGCATAGGAATCTCTGTCGTCATCAGCATATGTCCCATCAGGGGACTGTCTATGGACAGGCGATGCTCCTCTGATGCACATCATTTCAGTTTCATCCATTTCATCTGAATATTCTTGCTTTTTACGCTTTTTACTTGGACCATCTTTATCATATTTCTTTCTCTTTTTATGTTTTCGCCGCTCTTCAATATCGTCTTCAAGTTGAGATTCCCCTTCATCATTTTTGTTCATAGCTTTTCTAATAGCCTTTTCAATATTACCAGCAAAATCATCCTCCATGAGAATTGAATGCTTTCGACTTTTCTTACTCTTCTCTTTTGACTTTTGATCTCCTTTTGATTTAGATTTTATTTTCTTTTTCTTACCTGACTTCGAGTAGTAGAAACCTTCTGTTTCACATTTTTCAGGAGAGATTTTTTCTTCAACAGCCGATACCGATTCTTCTTTTTTGGTTTCATTTGAGACTTCGGGAGTTTCTTCACCTTCACTTTCGATCTCTCCATCCTCCAAATCTTCCGTGTTGGTAATTGTTTCGGTCATTGTGAATGTCTCCCTGAAATTGAGAATTACAAATGATTAATAAACCTATATTAAAATTTATTCTGCTTACTAGGCTGGGAAATATAGTTTTTTAATATATCGACTTTCATTTTTCAATAAAGTAAAAGTTACATTATAATTACAAAGCTTATCAACATTTAATGATAATCAATGATTTACTATAGATAATAATTAATGATTTACATCTTTCATTTCTATAATGTACGGTACATGATAATAATTTTTCGGGAGAAAGTTATACCTCCTCTTATTTTCACTTTAACACAAAACCCTATACACTCGTATTATCGAATCAATTATATTTTTAGAAATTGAGAATTACAATTGTATTAGTTGCAATGGCTTGAGCCACATATAATAATTTAGACAACATTTCATTGTTTTAACTAGTTTGTCGTTACAAATATTAATCGAACTAAATACTTTTTCTCGATCAACTTCTAATAATATACTAATTGGATAGAATTACATAACTAAATATTGTTCTGGATATGTATATCATAATGTATAAGATATATTTTGTAAATAACCTATAATAATTTACTGTTAGCAACTTGTTGAATATCAAATATGTGTACATAGAAAAGTTCAAAATAGGAGTTTACTGGCTTTTGGATTTGAATCGATTTAAATTTCAAGCAATGTAATTTTAAAAAATACGAAATAACTATAATGAATCTTCTTTAGAATATATAGTTGTTTAAAAATGATACATTAAGAATCATGGTACGTCGACTCAAATCTTTTAGGAACTGTGTCAAGTCATTATTGGTAGTCATATGAAAAAAAATCAAGTTTTTTGGACAAAGCAGCGGAATATTATAACATGTAAATTTCTGGTATACTCTTAGTTTTAGAATCTCAAGTATTGCTATAAAATTTATATAAATGTAATGACATATCTGAATCAAATTTATCAATAGATTACTTCAAGTGACGCGATACTGTAGTGAAATTGGCAAC
>DWJN01001448.1:0-17966 GCA_018248895.1 Carystus phorcus
AAAGTTCTGCTTCGTAAAAATGGATGAACCCAATATCTTCTTTTTTTTTTCTTTCTACGCCATAAAAGCCAGATTGCCGCCACCACTTCAGAATCCATTATTATGAGTGTCTGTGATCAAATTGGACGAAACCACGTTACATCCATCCGCGCGTACAGGCGCGTAAACCGCCTTACCGCGCGGAGCACCGCTACGAAATCCGCTTTACCGCCACCGCCCTCCGCGGCGGTGCGCGGTGCCGTGTGTGCTTTAATGACAAAAAAGCTAGTTATATTCAAACCGCTAAACAGGTTCTCTTCAATTATCACTAAAAGAACACTAGTTCAAGCCGTACTCCATCCAACAACAACCTAGCAGTAGTAAAACGATGAGTTATTTGGTGGTGGACTCGAGCAAGGAGGTGGTAGCTAGCCAAGTAGGCATCACGGAACGATAATAAATACTAGTAATATTATAAAAAATATAACAAAAATATTTATCTCAAGATATTTTTTATTAAGAGAAACTCAGTATTAAGTTAACTATTTAAACATTACAGCAATTAGATGTTGCTTGTTCTTTTTTGTTGTAGCTTGAATTTTCAAACTGTAATTTCATCATTGAATTTTTCTTCAGTAGTTCTTACGAACTTTATCTTGGGGTGGGTGCTGGCTCCCAGCGCTAATTACGCTCACATTCTCATTCCGTTCCGCGTTTAATTTCGCCAGCGGTCGCTTTCATTATATTATTCGTTGTTGTTCCCGCACCCAACACCCCAACCAAACCGTAACTTTTGTCAAGGGTCACATGTACAACTTATTATTAAACCGTACGTTTTTGATATCATTATACTCGCTACTGATAGCAGTATAGACTTACCTTAGAATTATCTCCATTCATTTTTGGATTAAATAAATAAATGATAAATTACCCCTCAGTCTTGAGTCTGATCTAATCTAGTGTGCCTGTAATGGACTTAGTTCCACGACGAAGTCTCTTCGTTAGACTGTTTCTTTCATACCTGCCTACGTTTGGAATTAATTGTGATATTTCTTTACTTCTCTCTTATGCTGATCTAAAGACAATGGTGACATATCTTGATGAGGTGACTCGTCTGTTCGTCGGCTAGTTACTTTAGGGAAGAAAATTAACAATATCAAATGACTATTGGCATTTTTGAGTAAAATATGTGTATATATCGGTATATTTTAGTTCTACAGTTTTTATCAATAGTAATTCCGTTGTAGATTGTAGGTGACATTATTATTAAGACATTAAAATTAAAGGAATAAGTATTAAGACATAAGTTATATAAAAATCTATCAGCTTCATGAAACTTCACAAGAAATCAAAACGATTTTACACAAAGATTTATACCACCAAAGTTGGCTTCGACTTCCTTGGACAAATTTATTTGTATTTAACCTAAACGCTGGTCAGTACTTTACATAATCGCAGTGCGGTGTTGCAAGCTAGGAAGAAATGATTATTGAGTAGAAAGTTTCGAGTGAATGGTAATATTTACTAGGGTCGCGGTGAAAGCAATATGATAAATAGTCTTACAATGTAACGCAATGTGAACTGGTTGTAATGGCCAGTTAAACTCGTAGTTTCATGTCTCTATTTAATCATGACAAATCTAATTCTGTTACTATTAAAACTTACAATTGACTATTTCCACAACTAATACTACTATTTCTAGACCGCTTAAAATTAGTATATTGTTAATCCATTTCAAATTAAACTTCAGTGCTTACCTAATTTCTGTATAATTTATATAAATTCCTTTTTATTGTACCATAAGTTGAAATCAGATTGAATTTTATTTTATAATTTGGTTAATAAATTAATAAATTTGGTTTCTATGTTAAAAATTTAAATTTTCTATACATTTTTCGGATCTGATATATTTTTACAAGGCTTCTCTACAAAGGGGGGTGAGATTTGAAAGATTTTGAATAAAATACAAAAAAAATACTCAAAACATTAACGATTTCTTAATTCATATTTATTTTTATTCTAGACACATAATCGTCTCTGTATATACATATGTATGTATATGTTAAGTTAATATTTATCACTCGATATTTTAAAGCGTCATTAACGATACAATTTTTAGACATTTCTTTTTATCGGAAAACTTGTGAACTCATCGAGCGTACTCACAAGCACCCGTAGCAAAGGGAAGGCGAAGTAATAAAACGTCTAACAAGATGACTTACGGTTTCCTCAGGCATTCGAAGGTGCAGTTCACGGTTGTAATTGAAAAAAATCACTTAACAGGTAAATAGAGGGCTCTGAGGAGGCTCATCGCGAGCCTTTGTTGTCGGGCGGTTGCTAATAAGATTTTTAAACGGCAACAAAGTATCCAATCAATGGGGCTTGAATAATGAAAACGGCACCTGCCATGTTCCCAGGCCACCCCCGCGCCTAAACACGCACAATGTTACGCGGCACCCCAAATACAACAATTTACAACTCTATCTTCTGGGTATAGTGTAGCTTTTCCTATGTCGGAGTCCTGTGGGACTTAACAGATATATAAGTTGGAGTAATTATGCACAATTGTATTTCGTGTTTCGTGTCGTTGTTTTTTTTATGTGAACACGAAATATTTTTTGTTCGTTTTGAGAAGAATCTTGGTTTAAGAACTTGTGTATAAACAGATGACGAATAAGAAAGACTAGTATTTGTAAATAAGCAGTTTTTCTTATGTTTAGTTTCAAAGTAAATTTTAATAGAAATATATTTTTTAGAGATACTAACGAAGAACGAAACACTTAAATAAATATTTGTGCTTAACAATTCTTGTAGTCATTATAAGCATTATATTGCGGAATTGCATCATTATTTAGTAGTACAGTTAGTGATATTAGCAATGTTAGAAATTATGTTAGTACTGCCTTAATTTGAGCTTAGATTTTGTTTCTCGCTCACAACAGTTTTAATTTATCAGTATACTCTAACAATAATTTCACTATATCTTAACAAATGTGTTGTAACAATTCACAACCCAACAGCCTGTCCATATCTCGCAAGTACACTGCAACATTACATCGACTTATACTCCGTAGACACTACAGGCATAATAAAGCTGTTTATAATTATAACCCTGTCACAATTCATTACAATGTTTTTGCGGTAGTTGTAAATCAACCGTTAAACCGCTAATGGAGCAGCGATTGCGTTCTCGAATGACCCGCTCGATCCGAAGCCCGCACGTGGCCTGATCGAATCGACGCCGCGACGCGACAAATACATTCACAAAAACGATTAAAGACTATCCACACGTATCCAGGCCAAGCCCGGAACGTGGACCGTCCTCCGTTCGTAGCTCAATAAAATATAAGTACGCACTTTTTTTGTGAACTTGTGTACATCCGTGTTCGGGCTGGGACGAAGCTTTGGTCCTTATACCGACATAGCGCAGTCCTGTCAACTGCTAAAGGGCCTGATATTTGTTGTGGCCCTTGCTTAAGAACGAGAAGAATATTCTTTGAACATCGTCTACGTTTTAGTAACAGTTTGACCACCTGATGATCTTTATACATTAATATGTCGATGATCGATGCTTACATACTCTGTGGGAATATATTTTGAGGGGAGATATGTCTTTCAGGTACCGATGTCTTAATATATAGGAAAACCTTCGATTCTTTTATGTTATGTCTTATACTCGTACTTCAGAAGTGTTAAGTCGTATTAATAGCCTTTCTAAAAAAAAATACGGGTTCGAATCTCAGATCAAGTATTTAAAATTTGTGCAAATAACAATTTCAGGGGTTTGGATATTTTTTGTGGTTTTATTTATGACCGACCGTCTTTGATACTCATGTCATCACGTCCTATCTAGTTGACTAGTGGGCTTTAACATTCAAATCATTTCCTTAATTTAATATATTTTAGGTAAAATTTCCAAGTCACAAATGTTCAATTAATCAACTTTCAATCCCATATCAATTCATTACAAAGTTTTTACATGGCCGTAAATCAACCGTTAATTCGCTAATGGATGAGGGGGATAGCAATCCGAAATAACCTGTTCCAAATTGGCGAATACATATTCGATGTGTGATTGATATGCACTTTCATAGAAATTAATATCAGTAATTATAATTTACTATTTAAATCCGGTTACGCTTCGGACTTGTATGGTTACCATGCCAACGACAATAGCAATCTCTGTTGACCATCAGGCAGGATAGTAGTCGCATTAACTTAGTGTAAAAAAAAATCAAAAACAGTTAAAATATCCTATTCTTGTAGGGACTTTGGAATAAAATTTATATAAATATTGCGACCAGAAACATAAAGGAATTGAATTTAAGTTGGTAAACTCACCGAATGTGAGTTAGTGAATACCCGAAATTATTTAAGGTGTTTCTGACGTCTATGAGCATAAAATACTTATAAAATATAGTATTTATTCGCTAATTTAGTTAAATACTTTTATTTAAATATGAAACAGATTTTGTACCATCGAAGAATTTAATTTGTAATGTCATCAACCTGTCACTAATTTGTAAAGTCTGTCATATTTCAAACCCTTAAATAAGAAGCGTTAGACAACATTCTCTGTGAGTATAATTTTGATTCTATTTTTCTCCATTTTTTGATTGACATTCATTTCCTGTGGCTTCTACCATTTTTTTTTATTTTCACATTACGACAAGAGATACGTGCACGTGGCTTGAGCTGTTAAAATAAGGAACATGCGTTATTACAATACATATTACCTTTCGAAAATATAACAGCACTATATGGCAGCTTACATTTTTAGAAGGCCCATTAATATGAACTGTTAATAACGATAGATAAAAATTAAAGTATTTAAAACCCAGTAGTTCGGTGTAGTACGGGAGCGATGTATCCGCGTGCTACTGGCTTCAGTGCCGGTGTTGAACACGAAAGGGCTCATTATCACGCACGCGACTTCGACAACGACCTCTACTGAGCCGCGTAACTTAAACTTGTACGATTCTAACCTGTATAGACAATTCTTAATACTCCGCATTGGAGCAGCGTGGTAGAGTATGCTCTAGACCTCCTCAGTGTTGAGGAGAGATCCGTGCTCAGTAGTAGGCTATACCAAATAAAATAATAATAATATATTGTTTAATGGGTTGAAGGTAATACTAGTAAAACGAATTGTTATTAAAGATCTATCAATTGTCGTGATGATGAATTCGCAGTAAATTTCCAATACATTAAGATAAAAAAATATACTTATATCCTTATAATGTTATTAAATATTAAGGATGGATAGAATATTGGAGACGACCGAAGAAGTTGCGCTAGGTGTTTTAAATAAAATAGGTAAATAATTAAAACTAAAACTAAATAAACCTTCCAACAGTTATAGATTCAAATGCTTTGTATTTAGTATATTATGTATACTATATGTATATGTATATATAGTATGATATAATATATTTTTCTAAGTGAATAGACGGCAGTAATGCTAAAAGATATCACCAATGGGTTGCAGGTCATTGAGAAAAATTACGTTACTTACAGGACATAGAGCTTTATTCATTATCGCAGTTGGCATTTGTCTTAAGTTTTCAGAATCCACCAGATACCGGTTCTATCTTCAGGTTGAAAACTTGGTCATCATCAACTGGCGTGGTACCTATTAGATATTACTCCTAAGAAAAAATACATACATTAACGGACATTAAAATTACCCTAAAGTGTATAAAATTATATAATTTACATCACGGAACCAAGAAAGACAAACTGAGTGCTAGCGTCTCGAGCACGCGACGGTTCATTAACATGCATGCAAGATGCTACGCATGCATCTTATAAGTCCTTTTACTGTTAACAACAAAAATCCATCGTAGAACGCCTACGACGCAACGAGTTCTACCGGTCTGTGCACGCGACGGATTTCTACACGCAAACCACTATATCTTACCTATGTCCCGTATGCTTTTAATGAGTTTAAGTAGGTAAAAGGTAAGAATTTAAGATTTATCGTTGCACTTCTAAGCATAACTGGAAAGGTCAAGTCGGCAAGGTTAAGGCAAAGTGTATACCAATTTATCACACATTTGGTAAATTTTTTCTAGACGTTTCTCTTTCGGCTTTGCAGTGATTAACAATCAATTACAAATGAATGTTTTTGACGTAGATTTAAGTGAAGTGCCATTAAGGTCGATGTGTGGAACATTATTCTCCAATGAATAAGACAAAAATATAAATAAACCTATGTTATTAAGTATTGATTGGGATATTGCTTGTATCTGCTTAACGAAATGCTTTACCTGCGCTGACGACTAAACGACTGCGCTTAACCTTTACTAGATATTTAGTAGCTCTAAAATATACAATTTAATACAGAAATTCCATGTATAGTTAGAAATACACCAGTAAACGATTATTGTAAATCGGAACCACTAAATATGTGAAATGATTTAAAATTTTGTATGAATATAAAAACCAATTTTATATTTAGTACAGAATACTTTCCTCTGGGAAGCCGAATTTTCCGAGGATAAAGTCGCAAGCACCAGCTAATTTCTTAAAAAGGCTTGATATTAAACTGTCAGTCTTTCCAAATTAAATTTTAGTACACATTACTACATTCATTTCAAATTTAATATTCAGCAGGTAATTTTTTAACGCTCTTTTATTAGGTCGACGTGTAACTATGTAATAAAATCTTAGAACCGGAATTTCCCCCACTTTTAGTGGTTGGATCGTAATGAAGTTTTGTAGATGTGTTTAGATTGGATGACAATACAATAATATTATACCAACGAGTAAAGGTGAAAGGAAGTCGAAGGTGAGGGAGGTAAGCATGGAAAGCTTTTTCACAATCCCATCGTGTTTTAGTTTATACAAAGGTCTCGAGTAACTATTGACTTCACCTAATGCTGAGGATATGATGATGAAACTGAAAGGAGCCTGACGGAACCCTAAAAAGCTTTTTAAACTATTTATTTTCCATCCACCGTAGGCATCTATATAAGTTTTTCAATAGAATGTCCATAACAGTTTTTTGTGGCCAATTACCACCACACTACTTCGGCTGCATATTAATTTTGAATAAAAACGCCACAAAAAACGTAATTACAATATTGAACACTTAACCCAGCTCGCGTTACTTAGATCAGCGTTTTTCATTGATTTAACGAAGTCGATAGGGCACGAGACGGCTAATTAACACGCACGCGACGCGAAGCACGCCTCTACTACCTCCTTAGCCTTCATTAGACGACAAGACTTATGGTTTCCACACGATCGCACCTTTAATAACACTTTAACAAGTGTGTATTACTCGCTAACATCAACTAACGCGACTAACCTCGTATATTGAACAAAACTTGACGCAGACCGAATGGCGGGAAGCTACAGATTTTTTACCGACAAGAGTGACATTCTTCCATAATGTTCGACTTAATAGTCGAGCCGTTTCAACGGGTAATTTATTCCAAACACGCGGACTACAAAAATATAATCTGAACAAAGCTACAACCCTTTACAGCGTTGGACACAAAAATTAACCAAATTACATTTAGCAAAGCAAATCGCTCCAAAAGAAAGGGCTACTGAAATAATTGTCTACTTTACTCTGGCAGAAATAGAATTACAATCTAAATTAATTACGCTTTTAAAGCGTCCGTTATTCTTAATTAGTTTCTGCACCGCAGCGGAAGCTCTCGCCCGCCTCGCGTTCTCTTAATGAAGGGTAGTTTCAAATCAGTGCGTTTGATCAACTCTGTGCAGTCTTAATTACGGCACCCGTTCCGCGCGGGACAATCCGGTTATTTATGACTACATAAGCTTGATTATTCTTTAATGAATACTTGTTTTAAAACGTTTAATTAAGTTTTATGGCGACAGGGCCGCTCAGACGGCGTCCCGCCGCTCCGCCGGCCGCGAGCTAATTGGATCGGGTT
Source organism: Carystus phorcus (assembly GCA_018248895.1). Classification (NCBI taxonomy): domain Eukaryota; kingdom Metazoa; phylum Arthropoda; class Insecta; order Lepidoptera; family Hesperiidae; genus Carystus; species Carystus phorcus. Next base: position 7,887 of record DWJN01001448.1, read on the forward strand.
GACGCACCGCACCCCCCACCCCTCCAACCTTCACCCCGCTCCTAATTGTATGAAATTGCTAATTGGAAAATTTTATAAACGCGGCCGTCCGCAAGCCCACGCCGCTGGCCGAGAGGCTGTCGAGAAATTCAGTTCAGCGGGTCAAGCTGCTTAAAAAATTAAGATCTCTATAACATCTTAACATACGTACAGACGGTAATGTAATCTCATTGTAGATTTAACCGTAGCGTAATGTACCTACTCAATACTTTTACACGATATAACCTATAAAATATTATAGGCACTTCAAAGACAATTTCGAGAACCTAAAAGTTCATTATTCTTCACAGACTGATGACATATTGATTCATGAAGATAGCATCTTTAACAATGAAATACACGTTCTATATTATCGTCAGCTTAATTTAATGGAATCTGTAAAAAATAGGCAATAGAATTTTTATTCTTATTTCTACACATTCGTATAAAAAACGTAACTTACAGGTACATTTAAGTTATTAAACAACAATTAATTAACACAACATAATACAATAAGGCATTCATTATTTGCAGGGCGTGTTGTTGTGGTGGTCGACGCGAGCGGTCCCCGCTCCAACCGTCAAACTGGCAGCGAGCGCGTTGAGCATGAACCCGCACTACCACGGGTACGCGGAGCTGAGCTCACCGCACCCGCCCTCCCCGGAGGCAGCGTTCGCGGCCAACGGCCACGACTACCCACACAACAACAACAACCCGGCGCTCAAGGAGTGCGCGGGCTGCGGCGGCAAGATCGTCGAGCGGTTCCTCCTCCACGCCCTCGACAGATACTGGCACCACGGATGTCTCAAGTGCACGTGCTGTGGGCAAGCGCTCGCCGATATGGGCCGCTCGTTCTACTTCAAAGGCGGCATGATTCTATGCAAAAGCGACTATACGAGGTTAGTAAAATTTATACAATTTTAAACAATACAAATCCTGTCAATTTCTTGTAAAATGTTTAGTTTAGATTTTAGATAAGTAACAGAGGATATACTTAAACAAACTTAAACGAATATTAAAATGGAATTGTTTTATCTAAGAATCAGTAGGTACATGAAGTTGTTTTTAAGTACATAGATTCGCTGTAGAATTTGGTCCGTTGCAGACGTATGCCATTGTACAAAACTTAGGCCTTTTTATATAACACACGATTTACACTAATAACTGAATAGATCAATTAATACGACTCCAAATATAGTGTTTCGTTGCGTTGTTATTCGATCGATCTCATCGATTACCTATAAAAGGCGCAGTTTTTAGTTCATCATCTAACGATGACAATAGCGCGTCTGTCAAACGTTTCGAACACCCAAAAAAGCATACCGAGAAAGCCGCAGGCGCATTGTTATGAAAATGCTTTGAACCGTTGTATTTTCTACCTGAGAGCGAAACAAAAAGTACAGTTTTGCACACAACGACTGGCGGAATCTCTCGGCCTGGCTAAATTGGGCTTGTTAAAAAATCCTAAGGACTGATTTAGAATGTCGGTAGCAGGGCTTTTCGTTGATTTTGTCACTAATTAACTGTCGCTTCTGTATATATACCGCATATATTACGGTTTAGAAGTCGTTATAAGTTAACAAAACATCGTTAACGAGAAGGCGAGATATATGTATTTATTCACCCAATTATCTTACTTCTCGCATCTACATTATTTTTACTAAGATAATAAACGAATCGCATGTGTAAGTTAAAAGTACACATAATTATTATAGTTGAAAGAATCTCGAGCTAAATGAGTACAAAAGTGTATAAAGCCCTAAGATATTTCCTTAATCCCTAATTATCATGAACCAAATGCTCATAATTAAGTTCTTCGTTAAAATAACTTTGCCTTTTCATTACGAGTAATTATTGCATTCATGTTCACTTCGTGGCGGTAATTAGAAAAAATATATGCATTTATTTTCTAGTAATTAATCATGCAGAACTAAATTACTTATCATTACGAGCGTGGGTTAAGAAGTTGCTATTTACTTTGTTTATAATATGATATTTTTTAATATGAATTGTAATTTATTATAATTTTAATTGTAATTTAATATAATTAAATTTTTAATAATTATAATAAAGTATAACTGTAATTTTTGCAGCAAATTATAGTCAAAATAGGACATGCTATAAACTCAAGTTTTAGTTTGATAAAAAATTACTAACAATAATATTTTTACAAGTTTCATTCTAGTTACTAAAGTTTAAAAATGTATAAGTATGTACAAGCTGTTTATTACGATTTAAAAAAAAACCTAGTAACCGCTCGCTTTATTCTCTGTCGTTAGTGTTGTCTATATTCGAAAAAATATTTAGAGACGGGATCTTTTTCATTTGTGAATTGATTGAAATAAAGCAAAACGCAAGCTTATCTCAAATTAGTGAAAACTACATACAAATCGTTTTAGTAGTTTCTGAGATTGGCGAAATAAAATATAGCGATAACTGAAATTTCTAAAAAAGCAATGTTATGGGATTTATGGCTTTAATTTGTGAGGATTTACCCTCACTAATAGTTTTTCTCAATTATCGTCGATTTACATACATCGACTACCTATAAATTCATGTGAATATATATGGATTATACACAACATAAGATTAATAATAACCTTTTCTTTAGTGACCAGTATTGACCTTTACAAATACCGTGCCATAACCCTGGTTAAATACCGTGCGACAGATATTTATGTGTGATATTAAATATTAAATAACATCGGTGTCCTTCTACTTTTCCAAGTTGGTCAATAAATGGTTTGTCCCCGCGTTTTGGGTGTTAGGAAGTACACCCAAGTATTATTGTTCGTCCGCGACAAAGGGAATAATGGAGGATTATGAGTTTTAAAGCATTCATCTTCCACAGAATTGAGCACCTTTTTTCCTTTGATGTAATAGTTCAGGTAATTCAACAATCTTACAATACTGACTATTATATAAAGACTGTATATATATTCATCCCGTTTTTCTGATATTCCTCATCAATGCTCAACTAGCTTATAGCCTTGCTCGTTAACTGTTCTATGTAGCACAAAAATATTTTTTTAATTCGAACCAGTAGTTCTTGAGATTAGTGCGTTCAAACAAACAAACTCTTGACCTTCATAATATTTGTTTAGATTGACCAGGGACGCCTTCTGTCGCCTCTTACTGCACCCTGGTCTCCGGATTGAGGTCAATATTCTACGGCAACGTCAACTTCGATAGTCTACTTCTGATTTTCCCCCTTCATTCCCCACTTCCCCTTCCATGACCAACAACGTGTTGGTGATATCCCTGTATTGCTTATGTCCATGGGCGATGGTAATCACTTACCATCAGGTAACCTCTGCTCGTTCGCCTGCTTACGACATAAAAAAAAACAAATACGGTAGCCTGGCACATTTCACGGAAAGCTTGCAAAGGAAGTAAGAATACTGTTCAGTAATTTATAGATAGATATGAACTGATGATCAATTCAACAAAGTGCAGAGAATTATAACGTTGAAAACTATTCATTTTTTCTTTACAGTGCCTACAGCATTATAAAAGTAGTTGATGGATTGACTTGAAACGTTTACACGAGATAACATTTTAATAGAAAAGTGTTTTTATATACTTTTTATTCCGAAGTTCCCTCGAGAATGGGACACTTCAAACGTTGTAGATTGACTTATAATTTGGCACAGTCGTTACTTTTGTTGCTATGGTAACCGTAACTAACCGGACCGTGAGTTTAGTAGATAATAAAAATAAATGTTGTAGAAAAACATTACTACTACAAAGTTATATTAGGTAGTAACTAAGTTATATTTAATCTGTGCCGGTACGCATGTGGATCGCAGCTGCCCGGGGCGGCCCGCTAATTATCTAAACGCACGGAACCCAACCCAATTAGCCAACCACCCTTGCGGTATAAACCCTCTATGTGAACTGCCTGAGATTTTCTATGCAGTTAAGAGCGCATAGCAGTAGGTACCTATGTCTTGTTAGATTTCCACGTTGTATTTTATATGATCATAGTAGAACTTAAGACAGTTGTATTCAATAGTTTACTTTTTGGAAGCATCTTAAATTAACCAATTGGTATTAAATTACTACATAAACTCGCTTTAAGAATACATATATTGCAATGAATATTTATTTTTTACAGACCAAAAATATGTTGGTTTATTGAAAACCTAACCATGGGTCATAGTAGCCAAGTACACAAAAAATTTTGTTATATGTCCGACTATAAGAATCATGGATGAAGTGTCATTGACAAAGAAATATTAGACGTCGGTCAAGACTTAACAATTACGTAGTTGTTAATTTTTGTTTGGACGTTTATGTATAAAAATTTGTATTGGAATCGCATAATGTTTACTCTAAGTGATATACGTTTCAAGCCTTCGTATTTTCGAAGCATTAGCTCTGCAGTAAGCCGTTAATGGGTAGCCTAAGTATGAAAGGTAACTCGACTGAAATCAGTGGAATAATTTATAGGGCTTTAATAAAATCTCACCTCACTTAAATATCAGCTGATCGCTAGAACAATTGTAGCAAAAGTGACTAAAATTACAGTTCTGGCATTCGGAAAAACCAATCATTTTATTCTTCCGACTTCAACAGTAACATTTTTTTCTTAGAGTACCGTAATTAGAAAGTAAAGTTTTAAACTTAATTATCAAGGTTGTCCTTGTAGATTATGCTCGTACTGGTTTAAGCACTAAGACTGGCTCTAATTAGTTACCGGGACCAACGTAATTGAACAAGGTATTCTATTTATTGCAAGTTTGTTTTTTCACGAACGCTTCGTTTAGAGCGCGTTTTAGAAAACTAGAGCTCGATGCGTCTCCATACTCGTAGTCAGTTAATCAACCTAACCTATCACCCTATTCAACGTTCATAAAGGAAATATAAATTCGTTTCACACTGATTTCCCTTGTTTACCGGCGGTTGCGAGCCAAACTAGGAGGTAAGAGTGGGCCAACCGCGGCGCGGGTCGTGCGTCGTAGATTCGATAAAGCTCGTCTCACAGTTGACAGAGACAGCGCGGCCTAACGAGCGGCGGGGCGCGGGGCGGGGAGGGATGAAGAAGTGCGGTTCCGTGCATGTCTCTGCTGATTGACCCGCGTCACTCGGCAAACAACAACTAACGAGTCGGCCCCCGCGCCTGCAGGTACGGTAATTCGCTAGAATCGCTCCCGCGACGGCCGCCCGCCGACTTCACTTACACTTCGCCTTCACACGCCATCCTTGATTGAGACTCCTTAACGAAATTAACGCTTCACGCAAACAACCGCGTTTATACGCCGCCTTTTGTCTCGATATGATGAATTGCGGTCCCGCGGTACAGAGACACCGATGCTGCTTATTATCTACGCACATTATTAGCCTACGAGGTATTATGCTTTTGAATCGCTTACGGAAAACAGATTCGATGTTTTACGTTAACGTGAAACATTATTTACATTTTGTGATGATTTTCTGGGAATTACATATATTTCGTATATGATCGTAGTCTCGTGTAATCTTTGTATCCTATTGGCTTCAATGCATTTTATACAGTATTGAATAATCCGCATCTACGATTGAATCAAATAGGGATGCCCGTAGAGATTCAACGACGTCAATCGAAGCAAATCGTTTGATTGAACTACCTCGCAATCAGAATCTCGTAGCACGTACAGGGCACGGCCTACGTGCGTTACTGCGTTACGTCGCTACGTACCTACGTTAACATAACTTTTATTTGTCGTCATACTTCACTATTGATTCAGTGCGCTTGTGTTGCTATAAGGACAATATACAAGATGTAATATATTGAAATAGTTTTTTAAAATTTACGCATTACGTTAATTAATTTTGCATAAATAATGATACAAATATTTTAATGTCTAACTAATACAGATATAGATATACAATAAAATTGCAAAAATTTATGAATATTAATAACTCGCCTTTGCTTCCTTCGTTGAATACGTTCTTACAATAATAGTTTTTACAGGATTCTAAAAAAATGAATTCGACCAAATCGGCATTAAGCCTTTAAAGCGAATAAATCCTTCGTCGTTGGTGGTGGTGGCAAAATTAAGTGCATATAAAGTCTTAAATATCATTCATTCGTCAACTCTTCGAAAGATAGCGACTCTGATTTTTGATTATATCGCTCTAAAGAGATAAAAATTAAAGATTTTGAATGATTACGCAATTTACACATTATTAAAGAAATTTCTTAAAGTATATAACTAATGAAAAAAATCAAAAGAATATAGAGATTCGTTAGATAAATAGTATTAATTGTTAAACCACCAGTGACGTAAATATTTAAATACTACATTTTGCTTGATGTTGTTATTACTGCCTTAGGAGTATAAGCCTGTTTATACACACCAAGTTCCAAATATTTTTTTGCAAACTCTATACTGTAAAGTGTGAACCGCTAAAATTCCGATGTTTAAAGTTAGCGTTACGAAACGCGTCCACGTAGCCCTTAAAGGCGGTTCGTTAGGGCGCCGTCAATCAGGCAATTGCTGCTCAATCGGCAATCAGCGGCTAACGAGCCCGCAACCAACTTCTTACTCACTCATCCACTCTCTCACTCATACATTCACAAATAGTGTTACAGTATTAAAAAATATCTACCTATTTCTGATTGCTGATGAGTTCGTTAGGATAAGAAATTGATGTTTTTGTTACTTATTACTAGAATCTAACCTCGCTTTGCTGCTAGAAACCTTTGATGCCCTGGTAGTCCTCGTTCTCTAAATTAACATATCTTTTTGAATAGAAATAACAGAAGCACAATATTCGCAATATCGCATATACACAATAATCAGTGAAAAAAGCATCAACAACGTAAGCTGCCTTTGAGGTTAGCCGTAACATATGCACAGATAAACAGAGAAGAACTTAGTTATAATTATTGTTATCTACACTAATCTACACTAATATATAATAGGCACAAAAACTACTGGACCGATTTTAAATTTTTTTTCATTATTCGAAAGCTACATTGTCCACGAGTAACATAGGCTATATTTTATTTTGGAAAAAAATAGTGTTCCGTAAGATATTTATGTTATTCGGACACAAGGTGTAAAAAATTATAATTTACATATATGGCAAAACGACGTTTGCTGGTTCACCTAGTAGGATATATTGCGTTATTGAATACATCCAATATGTTTTCAAATATATTTTATGTTGACATCGATCAATTACACATTTATGTTTAGTCACAGATAAGCCAAGCCTTAACTAAACCTCCACCTGTTGGTAGGTAGCGACATCGTCTCGAATGGTAATGTACCTATTATTTAATATTTAAAAAATATTCGATTATTAAATAACAATAAAAAAATACTGTTGCTTATGTAACGTTTTAATCTTTATCATCAAAACCAGCAAGACCATAATAAAAAGTTTTATTCGTATAATACATACACGATATACTGAAGTTTGAAAAGTGAAAAAAATATATAAAATACAATACACTAGGCCGTATAGTGCAGTATAACGATTTGTTTCTGTTGAAACATTGCCTCAGCGGGGCAAACCTAACGACTTCAACCCGTTCGCTATAAAGGGAGGTCTTTTATCACGCTAGTAATATACTGCTCTAAAAGAAACCATCCATCAATAGTAATTATTTTACCGTTGAGAAACGTATTATATATAGTAACGTTTCCAAGCTCTATTTACAGCCGTTCCTTTTATATTCGCCCACTCGTAATTGTAGATAATATCTATTCTCAGGACTAATTAGTGCGTCAAAGCAATTAAGAGTGTTCCTTGTAAATAGGATTATACATTATTTTTGTACTTTAAGATATTATTAGTGGAAATAGAAATTTAAATTTTGAAGTCTTTTATTATAATTGAGTGTTTGTTTATTATTATGTCGTAAGTTAGGAGGCTTAGAACGTATTACGTCAGGTCCATTGTAGATTGTGTTGATTAAATCTTGACATACTCGCTTGGAAGCCACGATTTGACTAAAAGTTGTATTTATGCTAAACAGATATATTCCATCTTGCTCAAACCAAAAGACTACAGGAAATTGTAATCCAAAGTTTGTGCACACGTACTTTGCAACTAGCGAGGATTAAGTAACACCTCGTGAATAAGATTGGGATTGTTCAAGATAGTTTACAGATGTCGATGAACAGTAACTACTTCGGATTAAGTCACTCCACCTAATCCCAAGTAGTTGCAGCTCGTACATGCCCGTTTGTGCTTGCATTACATAAAATATGAGTCGATATAATCGCGGCAAATATTTATTACGCGACGTCGAGGTGTATTTTATGAAAGCACGTGTCCAGGGCGGGCGGGTTCCAATTTGGCCGCTCGTTAAGGCGCAAAAGACGCACGGTTTAATTGCAACCGCTCGCCTCTAATGAGGCCCTGTGTCCCGGACTCGAACGTTTCTCTCGTGCAAATTGACATTGTACGCAAATTGACGACAAACTCTCATCAAGACGCCAAAGGTTTGTGCGATATTGTCCCAGAAATTAATCGGTGTCCGGAATTGCGTGGAGTAATTGCTCAAGTGTTGTTAAATTGGACGCTGTGGCAAAGGACGCTAACTAATGAACGGCTGTGATGATTCATTGCAAGCAAACAGCTATGAAGACATGTTTGTCCATTACAACAGTACCGAGCATAGATGTATTGTACGCTGACGTAGTGATAACCAATTAAAACTTTGATGTAATAACGACACCGATTCTCAAACAAGTGTACGGAGCAGGAAGTTGTTGCGAGTAAGCGGATTTCATGTTAGCCAAGACAAAATCGAGGATCAGAATTTGATTACCAACCAGTTTCGTGGTGGTTTGAACAATTTTGCTCCGGGATAAACTTTTGACGGGTTTCCTTGCCTCGGCCGATCCGTGTAAAGGGCTAGTAGACGGACGAGCTCCAGCTATTGGATTACGCCGCCGGCTCATGACCCCAATTAATTTCGTTTGTCTCTTTGTCTGTCCGTCGCAGCATCTAAACAGCGTCCGGCAAACAACCAATCTATGTTTGAAATTGGATTACTGATATCCAGTTCACCCGAGCGATGGATATCTCTAGCTTTAATAGCCCGGTACATTTGTTTTTATTATATCTGCTGATTTTAATGAACCAGCTAGCCTTGGAGTGCTTGCACAGCTTGTAACAACTGTCTTCCGCACGATACAGAAATGCGACTATTAACAAGCTCGGTAAAACGTTAATTGCGATAATAGAAGTAAATATGGTAAAGCAACTGTCAACGTCAAGAGTAGGTAATTATCACATGACATCAAATTTGTCACGGCCAATTAAATTATAGTATTTTAAGGACATTGAATGTACTTTGAATGTTTTATCATATTCTCGTTTGCTATAAGATCCACGAGATATATATTTTTTAAACAGAATATAAATTGATATATAGCATTAAAACTTTTTGTTAATCCTTCGGGATACTGAAATTAAGTATATACTTTTAATTTCGTGATAAAGAGGAATTATATTTTTTTTATTCGTAACTATAAAAAAGTGAGGCTAAAATGTAAGTAAATAGAAAATCTTAACCACTTAAACCCTTATGCAGTAAGTTTTTAATCTCTCCTGATATACTTACATATTTGCTCTAAGCCTTATTTCGGTGATGAAATCAAAATAGTCGAGGACCGTCCCTAGTGATGTAAATAAAATTGCACGATAAATTCAATGTAAACCGACAATTACGATGATTAAAATACTTGTAATAATGCTAGTGCCCCAGTGACAGTAGTAATTGATTTGGACAAGCGCACCGGGCATTTGTCAAGGATGATACAATTATTGTATTATGTGGACATAGCATTTAACTTGCACACTTTTTGTTATGTACACTTAATAAAATGCAAGGGAGATATTTGTAATCCAATATTCATTGGCAATTATTATATTTCAAATCCTTTTTATTACAATAATTATTATTTACGAGAAAAAGAAACAAAACAGTAAAAATATAAATAATGCATATTATACGTATTAAGGATATTATACGTATTATTCCGCTGGATTCAGAGGGCTCAGGACCGGTCAGAGTGGCGAAAATTAGGAGAGGCCTATGTCCAGCAGTGGACTTCT